>VDFB02105433.1:0-14587 GCA_007258455.2 Sequoia sempervirens | reverse complement strand
CCTCATCAAGTGGTATTAGAGCCAGGTTTTCTTGAGCATGTGGGCAGATCGTCGATCGTGAGGCAGTTCACACCAGGACCATGGTTGTGGGTCGAGGTCAAGAAAGATGCCTCCAAGAGTGATGCCTGATAGGCATGGTGGTGCCGAGGTGGTCGAGGTGCGGCGTAAATGCTGGTGGAAGAGATGACCGCAGCCTCCAAAGACGAGATTGATGCTACAAGAGCGTGTGAGAAAGGAGGGTTAAACCCGAGGGAGGAAAGGAGGGATGAAGGAGAGGAAGAAGGTTCAAATCTTCGTATAGAGGAAGAAGAAGCACTGATCAAGACCTAAATGCGCTAATAAGGGCCATTTCTAAAGATCAGAAAAGCACCCGTGAGCGTAAGTCCCCGCTTATTCGAAGTTTGAATTCGAAGAGTTGATCAATCGGATCACCGCTAGAAGAATATTTTGAGTATGAGGAAATAGAGGACCCAACTCCAAAGTTAAGTTTGCTAAAATGAAGTCGGAAGGGCCATGCCAGCATTTGGTGGAAAGAGGTCTAGTTGGAAAGAAATCGAAGAGGAAAAGTAAAGATCACCAGATGGGATCGCATGGTAGAGAAACTAAAGAAGCAGTTCATACCAGTGGACTACGAGTTAGATCCGTTGAAGAAATTGCAAGGGTTGAAGCAAGCGTAGAAGCTGCACTGTGAAAAGAATATACTAAATATTTTCACAAGATAATCATCGTATCAGCCGCTACGTAGGGTCAATAAGGAGAAGCGTACCGATATCTTAATGGGTTAGACCAACATCTGTGAGGAGTTAAGCTTCCAGCCGTAATGACCACCATTGGAGATGTGTATCGCTTTTCTCCGCCAAGGTGGAAGAGAAGTCAACAAAAGATTTGATGGCAAGCAAAAAGGATGAGAAGGTCAAAGTGGAAGGGGTAGTGGAAGACCTTCAGGAAGCCGAAATGATGATGAAAAGAAAAGTGAAGATGTGGATACCAGCTGAAGCCAAAGGAATGACAACTTCTACTGCCCTTGTGAACAAAACAGTGGTGATCAAAGAGGTAGAGGACGAGGGAGATATGGACAAGGATCTGAAAGAGGTGGTTTCAAAGGAACGTGTTTCTAGTGTGGTGAAAAAGGGCATCGAGCCTATGAATGTCCACAACACCAAGGAAGGGCAGACAAGAGTCCAGAAGGTCGTGGAAGGGTTGCACATGCAGATGAGAAGGCCCAATCTGAACATTCAGATGATGCTGAAAGGGGAGAAGTCCTAGTGATTAGGAGAGCCCTGGTGACAGAGGAAAAGGAACTAAAACAGAGGAAGAATCTGTTTCGCACAAGGTGCAAGTGTGAAGGAAAATGTTGTGATGTCATTATTGATAGTGGGAGCATTGATAATCTAGTGTCAAAAAAGATGGTCACAAAATTGAAGCTGAAGAGGGAAAGACACCCGCATCCGTATCGGATTTCCTGGTTGCAGAAAAACCACAAAGTTTTGGTCAATGAGCAGTGCCTAATAAAGTTCAAGATCGGAAGTTACTATGATGAGGTACTCTATGATATCATCCCCATGGATGCATGTCACATGTTGTTGGGGAGGCCGTGGCAGTTCGATAGGCGAGCTATAGATGATGGCCATGCAAACACTTATTCCTTGACAAAGGAAGGGATTCGTCACAAGTTGAAACCCCTGAAGGAGACCGAAGAAAAGGTATGTAGTAGTGCTAGAATTTGTTATGTAGATGGAAGAAATTTTTTAGAAGGTATGAAGCATGAGCGTGTGTGTTATGCATTGATTCCTAGAGGGAGTAAGGAGGATAGTGAGAAGGTTCCAGAAGAAGTTTCTGGGATGTTGGATGAGTTTCAGGATATTGTTTCTGATAATGTACCTGAGGGTTTACCACCAATAAGGCAAATCAGTCATCAGATTGACTTGATTCCTGGAGCCAGTTTGCCAAATAAGGCAGCTCATAGAATGACTCCAACAGAAAATGAGGAGCTGAACAAACAAGTTCAAGAGCTGCTGAGAAAGTTTGGATATGGGAGAGTTGAGTCTATGTGCAGTACTTGCAAGACGTTCACAGGCACCAAAGAAGGATGGGGAGCGGAGGATGTGTATAGATTCTTTAGAGCCATAAACAAGATAACAATCAAGTACAGATTTCCCCTGCTAAGGATGGATGACCTAATGGACTATTTGAGTGGAGCTCAGTACTTCACAAAGATTGATCTTAAGAGTGGATATCACCAGATCTAGATTTGAGAGGGAGATGAATGGAAGACTACCTTCAAGACCAAAGAGGGCCTGTACGAGTGATTAGTCATGCCTTTTGGACTAACCAATGCACCGAGCACATTCATGCGGCTCATGAACGAGGTACTAAAAGAATTTCTAGGAAGTTTTGTTATTGTGTATTTAGATGATATTTTGATATTCAGTAAGACCTTGGATGAGCATCCGATGCATATTTGAAGAGCCTTTGAGAAGTTAATAGAAGAGAAACCATTGATTAATCCTAAGAAGGCAGCTTTTCCTCAAGAGGGAGTTAGTGTACTTGGGGTTTGTTGTCTCAGAAGGTCTCAAGATGGACCCAGAGAAGGTGAAGCATTTTGAAATGGCTACCTCCTAAGAACTATCACTAACAGGTGTGAGATCTTCCATAGTTTGGCTTAGTTTTTATAGAAAGTCTATTGAAACTTCAAGAGGCATTTGTGGACTCGATCAAAACAATGAGAGGGATAGGAAAAGAATTCAAGTGGGAGCAAAGTTGGAGCTGCAAAATATTTTGAACCATCGGGTTGTGAAGGTGATAGAGCAACCCGCTCTAGCCCTCCCATTTCAACAAGGTGTTTCTGTGGATTGTGATGCTAGCGTGGTTGTGCCATTGGAGCAAAGATGGAGCTAAGAAGGCAAGCCCATTGCCTATTTCTGAAAAAGTTAAATGCATGCCAAGAGAAAGTATTTTGTATATGATCGTGAATTTTATGCAATAGTTCAAGCATTAAAGAAATTGAGACATTATTTGTTGCCGAAGGAATTTGTTCTATATACTGATAATCAAGCCTTGCAGTACCTAAATAGTCAGGGAAAATTAAATCAGATGCATATGAAATGGGTAGAGTTTTTGCAGAGTTATACCTTTGTTTTGAAACATAGGAGTGGGAAGTCAAATAGGGTTGCAGATTCCTTAAGTAGGAGGTATACATTGATGACAAAGATGCAAATTGAAGTGGTTGGGTTCAACGAACTTAAGACATTGTACACAAAAGATCCTGATTTCGCAGAGGCTTGGAAAGCTTGCAAGGAACCAGTTACAGTGGACAGAACAAGGTGGCTAGATTTCATAATCCAGGATGGCATGTTATTTAAGGGAAGTCAATTATGCATCCCGAGGAGTTCCATGAGGGAGAACCTGATAAAGGAGAAGTATAGTGGAGGAATGGCAGGACATTTTGGTTGGGATAAGACCATTGCCATTATTAGTGAACATTATTATTGGCCTTAGTTGTCTCAGGATGTGAAGAAGTTTGTACAAAGCTGCAAGGTATGTCAGATGGCTAAAGGAGTGAGTCAGAATATAGGGTTATATCAGCCCTTACCTATACCAGAGAGGCCATGGGAGGATATAAGTATGGACTTTGTTCTTGGTTTGCCAAGGACACAACGAGGAAATGATTCAGTCTTTGTATTGGTTGATAGGTTTTCAAAGATGACACATTTCATTCCATGTCAGAAGACCCATGATGTAGTCCACATTGCTAACTTGTTCTTCAAAGAGGTGGTGAGGCTACATGGTCTACCAAAGAGTATTGTTTCAGATCGTGACATCAAATTTGTGGGGTACTTTTGGAGGACCTTGTGGAAGAAGTTGAAGATAGAGTTGAAGTTCAGTTCTGCACACCATCCACAAACAGATGGGTAGACAAAGGTTGTTAACAGGAGTCTAGGTAACCTACTGAGATGTTTGGTAGGAGATAAACCGAAGGGATGGGACTTGATCTTACCCCAGGCAGAATTTTCTTACAACAATTCTGTCAACAAAAACACTGGTAGATCACCATTCCAGATTGTGTATGGAGGTAGCCCCACAACAACTCCAGAATTAAGGAAGATGGACCAAGGGAAGAAAATAAGTGTTGAAGCTGAAGATTTTGTAGAACACATCAAGGATATACATGAGAAGGTAAGAGAACATATTAATAAGATGAATATGTAGTATAAGGCTAAGGTAGATCAAAAGAGGAGGTATAAGGAGTTTCAGATTGGTGATGAAGTGATGGTCCATTTGAGGAAATAAAGGTTTCTAGTGGGAACATATAACAAATTGAAGATGAAGAAATTCGGTCCCTGTAAAATTTTGAAGAGGCATGATTTAGGGAATGCATATGAGGTAGAGTTGCCAGATGGATTCAATATTTCCCCTGTATTCAAAATTTCAGATTTGACAGAGTATCATAAAGGTGGCACAGAGGAAGTACCAACAATGGAACAGTGTGGAATTCCAGCACTTACTTCAGAAAAGGAGGAGATTGAAGAAATCATGGATAGTCATGTGGGAAGGAGTTCTAGGAACAGACAGTATGAAGAATATCTGGTGAAATGGAAAGGAAGGCCTATTGAAGATTCATCCTGGTTACCTAAGGCAGAGGTTTACCATTTGGGTTTTCCTCCACTATCTGAGACATGACGGGATCACTTCTCAAATTACCTTGGGTGTCTGATGCAGGAGCATCCAGTGGTGTAAGGGAAATCTTGCATCACCCAAAAATAGTTAAATTTCAAGTTTATTGATTTTTAAATATTTTTACATTTTTGGATATCCTTTTCATCATAATGAAATTCTCAATTTACGGTTTTTATTTTCTATTCCTGGGTTGAAAGATATTGCAGTTTTAGTTTCCCAGATTTGCACCTAAAAATATTCTGAGTTAGATTTGAGGCACTTAGAGTTCCCGGATCGGCCCTAAAACTCTCTTGAAATCGTGAAAATTTTGAGTGTTCTGATTTGAGATCTTTCCACGGTTCAACTAGTTCGCTAATTGGAGCCCCGTGATCGTAAAAGTTATGGCCTCTGAAGTTGGCGACTTCTAGAAGATACAATTGCAAATGTTTTTTGAAATTTGAACTTCAAGTTGTAATTTTCCGGCGTCAAACCGCCTAAACTCAAATTTGAATGTTGTTTTGGCTCCAAAACTAAAGAGGAGCTCTAGTTATGGGCGGGTTTCTAATTTTTCGGTAACTTTTTGGGGACAGGCTCACATATTGCGAAATGGTTATTTTGTAGCTTTCTGTAACTTGCATGTGTTGTAAAACTTGGGGATTTGAGATCCTCTGCATGTGAGAAGCTCCATTTTCTGAATAATAAAATTATTCTCTTGTTTGTGGGTTATTTTCTAAGTTTTAAGTTCCGCCCTCATTATTAAAGCTATGGTTGAGAATGAAATGGATATGAAAATATTTTTTTAAAGATGTGATAGAAGTGGAGAGTTCACCTCCAATGAGTTTAATATTTTTTGTGAAGATTGTGGAATAAAGAGGCATTTTTCAACTCCTACGACTCCTCAACAGAATGGAGTGATGGAAAGGAAGAATAAAACAGTTCAAGAAGAAACAAGGACAATGACGAAGGAAGCAAATCTATTGGATGTCTACTAGAGAGAAACAATTCATAATGCAGTGTATATACTTAACATAGCACAAGCAAGGAAAAGTAGTTCAAAGACTCCCTATGAGCTGTGGTATTGCAGAACCCTTACTATCAAATATTTTAAAGTGTTTGGAGGAAAATGTTATATCAGAAGAGATGAAGAAAACTTAGGAAAGTTTGATGCAAGATCTAATGAAGGAATCTTCCTTGGATATTCTACAAAGAGCAAGGGTTACCAGTGCTACTATAAGAGGTTAAAAAGGATTATTGAAAGTGTGAGTGACAAAGTGGATGGAGACTTACAATAAAAATCAGTGCTGATAGAAGGATATGAATCAGATGAGCCCTCTTGCAGAGAAGAGAGATGATGGAAAGGAAAAAGTACATGTTGAAGAGGAAGAAGCTCCAGAAAGGATCCCTAAGACCACTAAGTATGTGCAAAATGAAGATCAGATCATTGGTGATAAAATCAGAGGTGTATTGACAAGAAGAAAGGGTGTTATAATAGAAGAACAAGTGAATCTATGTTTACTTTCCAAATTTGATTCTAAAACAGTAATTGAGGCATGCAAAGATGAATTTTGGATCAAGGCTATGGAAGAATTGATGTTGATTGAGAAGAAACAAACTAGGGAACTTCTCCCAAGATGAGTAAACAAGAATGTGATTGGAACTAAATGGGTGTTTCAGAACAAGTTGAATGAAAATGGAGAAGTTGAGGCAAGGCTTGTGTGTAAGAGATACTCAGAAGTAGAAGGAATAGAATTTGATGAGACATTTTCTCTAGTGGAAAGGATGGAGGCTATTAAGATATTTTTGGATTTTGTAGCACATAAGGATTTCAAATTTTATTAGATGAATGTGAGGTCTGCATTCTTGAATGGTGAGTTGGAAGAAGTATATATTGAACAATCATAAGGATTTTAGTTATCAAATCATCTTAATATGGTCTATAGATTGAAAAAGGCATTATATGGGTTCAACCAAGCTCCTAGAGCTTGGTACACAAGATTGGATAGATACTTGTTGCAATAGGGATTCGATAAAGGTACCATAGATAACAATCTTTATTTTAAAGTTGAGAAAGATAAAATCTTGATTGTGGTTGTGTATGTTCATGATATAATCTTTAGAGGAAATGGAAGTATGTGTAAGAGATTTGCAAAAGAAATACAGAAAGAGTTTGAGATGTCTATGTTTGGGGAGATGAATTTCTTCCTTGTGCTTCAAATTAATCAGATAGAGAAAGGAATATTCATATCACAATCAAAGTATATTAAGGAAATGTTGAAGAAGTTTGAAATGGAAGACTCTAAACCGGTATGTACTTCCATGGTTATTAGTTGTAAGATGAGTAAGAATGAAGAATCTCCTAAGGCTAATCAAAGCAAGTACATATCAATTATTGGTGGAATGTTATACCTAACTACTACTAGATCAGATATCATGCATGCGGTTTATCTTGTGGCTAGATTTGAAGAAGATCCTAGAGAGTCACATATGGCAGGAGTAAAGAGAATATTCAAATACTTGAAAGGCACTCTGAAACATGGTTTATGGTATCCAAAGGTTAATGATTTCTCTCTAAGTGCTTATTTAGATGTAGATTGGGAAGGTTGTGTGGATGATAGGAGAAGTACACATGGTGGTGCTTTCTTTCTTGGAAGCAGGTTGGTATCTTAACTTAGCAAGAAGTAAGATTCAATTTCATTATTTACTGCAAAGGAAAAATACATTGTTACAACATCATGCTGCACACAAGTGTTGTGGATGAAGCAAATTTTGAAGGATATCAAATTGTATATGATGAACCTATTTACATCTTTTGTGATAATACAAGTGATATCAACATTGAAATAATATGATAATGCATTCAAGGACAAAGCATATTTCAATCTGGGATCACTTTTTGAGAGAGAAGGTTGCAGAGAATGAGGTTAAGCTGGAGTATGTGCCTACAAAGGATTAGGTTGCTGATATATTCACTAAGGCTCTTCCTAAAGATACTTTTGAGTATCTTTGGGATAATTTGGGGGTTATTGCCCATCCTTTCAATTAGATGCATAAGGTTATACATCAATCCAATGGATTTCAAGATGCATTCCTTGTTTTGGACTGATGTTGGTGGCTACCTCTCAAGGGGAGTTGGTAGTGGCATTGTTGGTTGTTGTAGTCAGGGGGAGTAAGTGTTGTCATTGTGTGGCAAGAAAAGAGTTGTGTGTTGGTGTTGTCCTTTGAATCCTTGTCAAAGGAAGTGAAAGTAGAGGTTGCAGAGCAATTGTTATCCCTTACAGGTGTTACCTTTGGGGGAGAGAACGCACATGTGATTGATGTGAAAGGGAAGCTAAGAAAAGGAAATATGTGTTGTCCTTTTCCATTGATGTCAAAGGGGGAGAGAAAGTTAGCTGAAAAACCATATGAAGATAGGGGGAGAGAAGTCCTGTAAAAGAGAAAAAGTTTGAAAGTATAGATGCTTGTGTAAGGGGGAGAAATGTGCACTAATGTGAAGTATATGTTGTTGATCAGAGTTGTTGGTTGTTGTTGATGGTTTTTCATATCATGTGTTGCCATCAATGACAAAGGGGGATATTGTTGGAATTTTGTGTTGTCATTGATGTCAATAGATCTTTGTTACTGCATTGATGTCAACCTATGGAGATGTTTTGACTGGTTGCATTACGTTGTTATTAATAGTCTCACTGATGTCAACTTCTAGTTTTGCTTTGATGAGCTTCCGTTTATGGATGTTCAACCTCTTGTGTGGTTGAGATGCTGAGAAGGTGTTCCAGATGTTGAGTTTGTGTTTATGGTGCTTGGTTTCCAAGTGATATTGAGAAAAATTGAATAAAAAGGGAAATAGTGTGTTAAAGAGTGTTCAATGTGGCAAAATGGCGTTCAGTGTTTAGTTTCGCATTTCTTCATGGTTGAAGATCTTCTTGTGTGGTTCAGATATGTTGATTAGAGGTGGTTAGAGGTGTTATATCTAGAGTTTCATGTTTTGGATTGTCTAGCAAAATAAGTTGTGTTCACCAGTGTGTGAGTTGTGATGTAGTGTTGTCTTGGAGAAATGGTTTTTCTCCACATTTCTCTACATTGTGGTTTCTAGTCTTGTGGATCTGAGGATGTGCTTATATTGTTCATATCTATCTTTAGTCTAAGTTTTTTGAGTTTTGGTGCTCCAGAAGGTTGGATTCATGTGTTACAATGTGTGGAAGGTTAATTGGGTGTACAAAATTATTATTTTCTTCAGGTGTTTGTTGTCAAAGGATTTGTTGGATTTCAGGGTGTTAATGGAATATTTTAGATTGTGTTTAAGTGTTATGTGTGGTCCATGAGTCATCTTTGGATTTGAGGAAGCATGTACTTAAATGTTTAATGGTGTTAACATAGGTTCAATCGACCTTGGGTGTTTACACTAATTACGAATATGCTTTGGTGTTTGTTGAAGCATGATGTGGCGTGTTTATATGGATTTAGGTCTAAGTTAAGGTGTGATGTGGTTTTCCTTCATTCATCTCCACCATAGGAATGTTTTAGTGTTGGTCAAATTTGAATTTGCATGTTTGAGGTGCATAGTTGACCTTGTAGATTGTTTTCAAGGTTGAGGATGGTATATATGTGTGATGAATTGATGGAGGTGAGAAAGGGTGTGTGATGTGAAGTGTTGAGATGTGAGGTACGAAGGTGCGAAACACAGTATGAGCTTTAATGCCTAAGACTACTAGAAGCAGTGAGCAGAAAGTGTCTACATTCTTCAGAGGTTGTGAATGTTTTGTGAAGCAGTGGTGGATCTTTTATGTTGCTTTGAGATGGATTTCTCATTGTAACAATATTTTGTCTTCTTTCTAATTTTGCAGCTAGCCATTGGCAATGAGCCCTTCTTTTCTTTTGGGCAATGAGTCCCTCGACAGTGAGCCTATTGTATTCGATGTTGTAATTATTTTATATTGTGAGCTAATCCTCATTGTGGTTTTTCCCTTCTTGGGTTTTCCATGTAAATCTAGTGTTCTCATATGTATTGATCTATTTGCATTATTGTTTCTCATGTTTATATTATGCTAATGCATGATAAGGGTTTAAAAGTTGTTAAGGGTTTAAGGATTAATGTAGATCTAAATGTTAATGAGGGTTTTAATGTTCTAGTGTACAACTAATTCACCCCCCCTCTTAGTTGTCTTGTGCATTCAACATATAAATGATGGGTTATTCTATGAGGACGTTGGACATCATCTAGTTAAAATTTCATGCAAAAACGAGTCTCATTTGAGAGTTCATGTAATGTGTGGCATTAGTACTTGGGTAGTTAATGCCAATAAACCAATCATGGGACCAAATGGCTTTCCATATCAAGAGAGGTAGGAACTGGAGAGCTAGTGATATTAGTAAAAAAATGAAGCTTGCAAGTGGATGTTTGCAATTTTTATGAGTATTGATCCTAATTTGGCAGCTAGTAAGGGTTTCCTGAGATCATTGTACCAACAATATGCAAAATTGGGAGTTGATTGTGTAGCATGATTGTGTATTTGGAGATGAATTGAATGTAAATGAGATATTAACTATTTTAGAGATCTTGAAAGACATCAAGCATCTTAGTATACTCTCTTTCATCGGGAACACTTGAAGCTAACCTATGCTCTGGAATGGAGTTTCGGGATGGGGATGACAGGGGACGATGAGACATGTTTCTAGTATGGGGGTATTTTTGGGCAATTTTTTAGGGGATGATAGTTAAAAAAATAGGGATTTTTTTTTAAAAAATAGAGAAATTTCAAATGTTCATAACATAACATTGATAAAGCATTCATCATAGACATTGTAGAAGCTTAATACATAGCATTATACTTGAACTGATATTTCACATGAGAATCAACAAACAAATTAACAAAATTCAAATGCTTTCATTATCAATGTGCATACATATTATATAAGAATCTTAGAATTATAACGAAAATGCCCAAAGGCTCCAATTTTCAACTATGAAATGACATAAACATAGAACTAAGAAAATATATGGATGTCCCTAATAAATAGATGGTAGGTCTAAATCAAAATCGGAGCTCAAGTTTGAGTCACTACCAGTAGAAGGGGCTGCCTCAACCAATGTAACCCCAACCAATCCCTCATGTGCATCATCCTCATCAATTTGCATAACATCTTCAGGATTAACATACCAACGTAAGGCTAGATTTTGACAATACATAGTAGTCTGGCAATCTTGTAGTCGCAAAGCACCGTGTATGACCACCCTAGACAATTTGGATCTAGATCTCCCACAAATTGCATGCCAAATCAATGGGCATGGTCATGGAATGTACCACCACCATAGGTGTCGCCACAATGGGGATCTCCATGTGTTCAAACAAAATGGGTAAACCCATTATGGCCTATCTCTCCATTGCCAAGCCAAAATATGAACCAATACTAACAGCCTTGGGTGTCTCAAAATCAAGGACAAAGAAGATATTTGAACCAACATCAAGTGTTGTTACTAGGACCATCCAAAAAACCACCTCCAAACACAAATGAGTAGGTGAACTAGTTGCAATTATTTACTCAATTTGTAGTGAATTCCAAGAACAAAATGCAACAACCTGTTTACAATGCTGACCAAAACACTTCAGCTTTAAGTATAACATATATTAATGAAACACAATTGTGTTCTAGAAATACCTTAGCAAAACCTTCCCCTAACACCTCAAAACCATCAAACATGAGGGAAATGTTACAAGATGAAGAGAAAAATAAAAATGAATATCCTCTAAAAATTAGATCGAATGGTGTTTCACCAACAATACCATTTTTGGAGTGATGCAAGAACCACAACCAACTTTAGATGACTTTGGAGAAGCCCATAATGTTTCAAAAAAGTTTGAATTAATAAATGAGCTCTAGAGAGTCAACTTAGAGGTTCTCTTATTGCATCCAAATAATAACACAATTGTACAACAAGATACCATGGAGAAAGAAAAGGTTTCCAAACATGATATAGGTATAAGGTAAATTGTTTGATGTATTATTAGAAAAATTAGCACAGGTTCCAAAGTATGGAGATCTAAGGAGTCTCTCATTTCAAAACTAATAGGAGGAACAACAATTTCTAATGACCTTGTTGTTTTAGGAGTTTCCATCAACGTCATGATCACATACACTACAAAAACACTATCTATAACTAGACCCACATCCACAATGTTGTAATTTGTTGATCACTCAATTACCAAACCATAAGGGGTTACAGAAGATGTCATTGTCATGGTAGACCCTTGCAAATATCTAGTAGACTTCCTTATTCTCCAAGCAAGGAAAATAAAATTAGGATATCCTATTATCTTAGGACATCCTTGGGTTAGCCACATCAACAGTCCTTGTTGATTGTAGATATGGGAATATGACAATTTTAAATGGATAAAAAATAAAAGAATTATCTATAAACTCACCAACTCAACCTTTCCTATAGTATGCCAATAAGCTTTGCATAGATGACCTCAATAACTCAGATGACAAGAATGTCATCTTTAGCAATGACTAGAATAACAAAAAATTTTGAGGAATATTGGACACATGAAATAGAAAATGGGTAAAACTCCCCAAATATAATACAACAAAATGTCATGATATAGGTAGGTGAGCCTCCTAGGAAATCCTTAACGACATTTAATTGTCTTCTATTGGAGACAATCTCAATAAAGGGAACACATTGCATGCATTACTTCCTTATACTTGTCCTCTTAATATATTAATGAGCTTCCACTATGAGTTTGTTTCCATCTATCCAAGGATGAAGCAAATTATTGTCCAAATATGCAAACAACTGACCATAAGCAATTGGCTAACAAATGAAGAGGAAGTTCAAGTCACCAAACTATTAGAGAGCTATATGCATGTCTTTGCTTAGGAATACACTGACATGAAGACCACATATCCAAGTGTTTGCACTCATAACATTTACACCAAGGATGTTAGACTTGTAAGAAAACCCCAAAGGATAATTAATCCTACCTTCAAATACATATATCAAGCAAAGTTGTAGAACAAAACCCTAAAGATTATGAAGATGACATTAGAAAAAAGTACAAACCCATTATTACAAATCTATCCTAGACCTATTAACTTGTTCCTTAATAGGGCAAAGATCCACTAAAAATTCCAAACAATCACTAACAAAGACACATTTTTTAAAATCTGACATCAAATACATAGTAGAATATTATCCATTTGACACTATTCTTTAGTTATCTAGGTTAGTATTTATTTATGATATTGCTATCAGGATTCAACCATGTAGTTTCAAGTCAAACTCATTGACCCATGTTTCATGAAACATGGGTCAATGAGTTTGACTTGAAACTACACGGTTGAATCCTGATAGCAATATCATAATTTGACACGCTGTGGAAAAATACCTCCTACTTATCAGTATTTAATTATTCAATTGTTAAGCCCTCATTAGCATCTTTATTTATTATAGGTTGCTTGTTGCTTATATGTTTTATTAGTACTAAAAATAATAAATAAGTAAATTAAAAAATAAAGGTGAACTATTATTTTGTTATTTAAGGAATGGTTTTATTAAGTACATTAGATTGTGAGAAACCAAGATTTATATTTTTAATTAAAATTAATATTTTATATTAAAATAGCATTAATGATAATTAGTAAATTTATTTAAATCTTTATTTAATAATATATTTATATAATATTATTTTATAAATCTAAAATGTATAATTATAAAGACAAAATGTTAACATTTACATAATTTTAATAATTGATATTAATCTATTTAATTTGTATTTTTCTTTTTTAATATTTTATTAATATTATTTTTACTTTATAAAAAATATATCTTTAAATATTATTTCAACATTTTTAATATTATAAATATAAGGTACTATTATACTTTATCTAGCATTAATAAATGTAACTATCATTTTGTTCCATTGGACTAGAATATAGACATGTATATTAAATGATTATTATTGTGTAAATTTTGTATTAATATGTTAATATTTACAAAATATATGTAAATTGTATTAAATATGTAGCTTTCATTTCCTCCCATTAAGGTAGAATATAGGCATACAATTACTTAGTTCATATAGACATTGGTTAATACAAGTGTTGTATTTTCTATTGTTTTTATTTACTAAAATAAATCATGTCTATAATAATTGGTTTATTAATTTAATTTAATCAAATTTAGTGAATAAAGTATATGACCAAAATTTATATTCTTAACTGATATTTAATATTTTCTATATTAAAATAAAATTATTTTTAACAAATATTTTAAATTAAATCTCATAATATTTTTATATAATAATATTTTATAAATCTAAAATATACAATTATAGAATCAATATAATATTCACTCTCTAAGGTAGATTAAGGTTGCAAGAGTTTATTGATCTCAAACTATTACTAATCTACCTCTAAATTACTCTCATGCAAAATTGTTTACTGTTTCACAACAAGTACTTAACCCCACCTTTATTTTTATTTTCAAATATGTATTATATCATGCATTTATTATACTTGAGTGTAAATGCTAAACAGAACATGTATGAAATTTATGTGAAGCCCATACACAATGAGCTTGTATCCATACTAGACACATGGAGGCCTTAACCATTATCAAGAGAGTAACCTTTCTAATTTACATCATAGAAAAACCCATGTGGTAGGAAAGGCCCATTACATAGCCTATGAATTACTCCCGGAAACAATGCACAACCTAGGGCCACCTTAGATTTGTTCATAATAAAGCAAACTACTTTCACCTCAGCTCGTCCCTCTGGACGCTGGGCTGGGTCACGGGGATACCCCTGTCGTTAAAAAAAAATAAAAAAAAAATAAAGCAAACTACTTGAAGTAACAATAATTACCAAAGTTTTGTGGTAAGCAGTGACGAATAATGAGTTTCACACCATAAGCCATGGGTAAATATAGGCAA
>VDFB02105432.1:0-14193 GCA_007258455.2 Sequoia sempervirens | reverse complement strand
GAGAAATTTCCCAAGGTTGAATTTGGTATAAATACAATTCAAGATGTTAAGCATTATACAAGCCACAAGTGTGAGAAGAAAGAGTGTACGAAAGTGAATTGAGGTAGTAGTACTTTAATGTGTTAGATTCCTAAAAGCAGTGAGCTGATGGTGTCTGCAATTCTCTAATCAAGGCTATGAATGTGTGGAAGTTGTTGTGGTGGATCTTTTGTTGCATTGATAAAGTGTTCTTTGTGTAACATTATTATGTCTATCTTTCTATATATGTAGGTAGTGTGTATCCCTATTGGACAGTGAGTCATATCCATACAATGAGTCCTATCTTGGGAAGTGATCCCTTTGGCAGTGAGCCTCTTTGTAATCAATTTTACAATTACCTTTATATTGTGAGTTAATCCTCACCATGGTTTTTCCATTATTGTGTTTTCCATGTAAATCTGGTGTTTATTGTGTTGATATTGGTTTATGTTATTTGCAGTTCATGCTCATACTTAATAATAGTTTAAAGTGGATGTGAAGTTAATGATTGTTTGAGATTTGTGAATAAGATTGGTGAAAATTGATTCACCCCCCCTCTCAGTTTTTTTATGCATTTCAATAGAAGGTAATGTAGACAATCATAACAATCATAGTTGTTCTTCTCTTGATACCTCTCTTATTAGTGATGAAGGTTTCTTGGTGAAAGAAAGTACAAGCATTAAGAGTCTTGATTGTCCCTATCCTCCTCCCCTTTCAAAGACGTTAGAAAACAAGAAAATGAGATCATTGTCACCAATTTTCTTACCCCAAATCCATCTCTCAACACATCCCCTAATTGTAAGAAGGCTTTAATAAAAGAGGATACAATCATGAACGATCATGAAAATCACATTAGTCAGGAGGACATGTGGAATTAAAGTGATAACCTTATCTCTCTCCTTCCTAATGTCCCTAATATTTGGAAAGACCTATTTGAACAAAAGCATTTAACCATTCATAATCATGAAAACCATAGAATTCCTTCTCTTGATGCTTCTCCTATTAGTAATTTGAAGTTACTTTACATGACATAATAATGGAGAGTGATGAGCCTTTTGTTTGCCTCTTTCCTAATATCTCTCCTAGTAGGGAAGATGGTGTTGGACTCAAGGAACACTGAGAGGAGGGGTGAATCAGTGTTCAACAATATTCAAATTATAATCCATATCTAAAACCATTTATAGCATTTAAACAAAAGTAAAGATACAAGCACATGAAGGAAAAAATCAAAACTGCATAACACCAATATTTTTGTGTGGAAACCTTGTTAGGGGAAAAACCGCGGTGGAGATTAATCCACAATTTATACTTTGTTAAAAGTATGAAGAAAAGGGGAATGCACATGCATTTAAGCACACTGCCTAGAGCTCACTACTTAAAATTAGGAAGGCTCATTGCTTACAAATTATTTGGAATACAACAAAGGGTTGAACTAAGAAGATAACATCTACAAATGTCTAGTTTCAGTTCCGGTGAGGCTCAGTCCACATTTAATATTCGTTATGTACCCAACAAAGTTGGATACAACTTAGCTCAGACCCAAAAAAAAAAAATCCAACACTAAAGTATTTGAATAACTGCTCCTCGAATATCCATGACACGCCATATTGACTAAGTTGGCTATCGTGAGCAAATAAATAGAAAATCATCTATTGGATCTCCTAACTTACCCACCGATTAATGTGACATCACACAACTTATCAATAAGATAATATATATATTTAACAACCTTCCCCAAGATCCACAACTCAAAATGATTATCTAGTGAAGCATACAGATTGACATACTAAGCGGATACCATGTTCTTCATTCTCTCTTCTAGTAAAACTATGTTCTTTACTTTGCTTGTCGGTATGAACAAATTTTGATCTACGGACCAGAATAATGACTTAGGTTTCCATCAATGACAACAATAGAATCCATATGCCAACAATCTCCCCCTTTGGCATTGATGGCAACACTTAGTGAAAAATGACTAAGTGTTGAAACTAATATGATTACATTGCCAAAATTCAAAACTTCAAAAAATAGCTCCCCCTTAAAATGACAAGGCATTTTTCACTAAAATCTCTCCCCCTTTGACATCAATGAAAAAAACATTTTCGATCTCCCCCTTTGAAATATATCCAAAAACTTGCTAACTCAAAAACTGATTCAAAAATTTTACAACTGCTTATTAAAGTCAAAAAATTATCTTGTACTTATCTTTCATTTATGGAAGAAATTTCTTCCAAGCTTCTACTGCAATCCCAATGCTTATGATCAAGCTATTTTTCTTAGATGTTTGGTTGATAATTTTGATGAGAGATTCCAGAATTGTAATTTCCTCTTCTAATTTCTCTCCTTTCCTTAGAACCTCAATTAGTTTCTCCATTCTGCATTTGGTTAAATTCTTTACTTTCCAAAAGGTGTCCACAAGGTTGTTCTTGCTAAATTGAACTTTTGCATGCTCTGACTACAACTCTTGAATCCTTTTATTGACTACACCATCCTGATCCTAAAACATGTTATAATCCTGGCCAATCTTGTTTAGCTCAATTTCAATCTGCTCCAACATATCTTTGTATTTCCCAACTGCATGAGGCCAACGAAGACAATAGTTGTAGATGTTATTTGTTGTATTTATACATTGCCTCAACACATTCATTTGTTTTTTCAACTTGGTAAGAGATAGCCTGAACTGCTCCTTCAGATGTAGAATTATTTCTGCCTCTTCTTTGTCCTAAGATTTCAGAGACCATGGCTTCCTTAATGCATTCAATCATTTCTTCAGAAAACACATTCTGCAAACTCTCCAATCCAAATATTATTTTGCACAAAATAAGTACTCAGTGTACTCTAGATTAGGTCCTGCTCATATGAGGGTCTATCAAACCATATGTCAGCAATTTTTTGCATCTCATCTTTCTCCTAAACAAGTTGCAGTATCTTATCTTTGGATAAAACATTTTCTTGTTCACTTCCTTTTGGCATTACTACATCTAGTTCAAGTGATTTTGGTTCATCTCTTGGAGTGTACTCATCAGATATATTTGTAACCACCTACTCTTTACCTTTCCCTTCAATTTGTGGAGTCATGTGTGTCAGAGGAGTGTAAACAATAGTCTCTTTTCCTCTTTCTCTCCATCTCACCAGAAGTAGACCCAAAATCAAGTGCCTTTATCAGATTGGAAATGTTAATTTCTCCAAACTTCCCTAGCAATTCTTTAAATAAATTTGCTTACAATTTTCCAAAGTATTAGAATGTTCAAAAATTTGTTTACAGACTGATTCATTTTGTTTCCATACAACATTATTGATTTGTGGCAAGCAATTCAGAAAATACATCATAAGACATGTGACCAAGGTACCAAAACTGAAGGGGTAATCTTCCTCCTTTGTTAGTTGCACATTTTCCATCAATTGATCTATTAGAAATACACATGGGTCAAAATCTTGATCCTCCATTATCATTTTATGAGAGATGTATACTGCACCTGCCAAAGTTCTACCTTCCCTATTTCTGAAAAAGATTTTTTATGAAATTCCATGTGCAATGTACCTTGTTATCGGATATTTGATTGTCGAAATTACCAAAGCCCTTTGATCTCAAGTAACTACTGTTAAGGTTTTGACTTCCTTGTTTCGAATCGACTTCTTTTTTGGTACATCCCCAACATTGCATAATCTAGTTAGATTCCTAATCACCTCTTTCAAAATGAGATAGGGTTTATCCAAAGTTAAAATGTTATCATTCAATTTATTCAAGATAAACCTAACGACTTCCACGTTCTCAAAATAGGTAAATTCATTCCAAATGCCCAAACTTGTGTGTTTCACACCTTCAAGCCATTTTAATTCATTGACCAACAACAAATTGCTCACATCCCTAATCTTCTTAGCTATATTCATCTAAATTCACTATTCCTTTGATTTTCTTCATTTTCTTTTTGTATTGAACAAGTTTCTATCGAGCACCAAATTAAGTGAGAATTCTACAAGCAACTGAAATACCTAATGAATTTTCCACTGAATTGACTTTTACTCCTTTGAAATTATGTTACAGAGGCTCTTCTTCTATTCTTCTTCAATGTAAGGTTACAAATGAGGGTTCCAAATACCTTTTTATAACTCGCACACCTAACCTTTTCACCACATTAAATGTTTTTCCCTAGGTGTTCCAGATACTCTGTTCTCTCGGATAGTGAAGGAAAGATTCATCTGCAGACCTTCTACTTTTCAAAAAAATTGCACAAGTGATCACCAATACATTTGTAAACCATTGGCACAACTACTAACAATTTCATGCATTTCGGTGCCAACTAATGATAGGGGGACAGGGTTTTCTTGAAAAACTCCCCCTAGGCCATTGGCCTAAGATCAATTTCTGGAGGAACTGCTAGAACTAGGTTCTAGTACAGGCTTATTTCCTTCATCAGACTCACTCTTCCTTACCCAAGTTTTCTTCATTTGATCTCTTATTTCTTCCACAGTCACTTTCCCTTTTCCTTTATCATCTTTTTGTGAAATTCTTCCTTGTGAAGTTCTGCCTTGGTATACCAGACCTCTTCTATCCATGTTTTTGTTCCTACAGAATCTTGCAATGTGACCAAATCTATTGCAATTGTAACACACAAAATTTCTTTGTTTGGACCATTGATTCAATTAATTTCCTCTTAATCTATATTGATTAGCAACATGTCCAAATATTCCACAGGTGTAACATTTAACATTCCTTACACTGACAGACATACTTCTACCTTCAATTGACTTAGGACCAAACTTATTACAACTAATACACTAACCACCGAATGATGGACTTCTTGAATTCATTTTACTTTTACACTAAGGAACCATATGACCAAATTTATTACAAGCAAAGCAATATCAATTAAAATTTTGAGCATTCAATTGTCTTACCGGATATCTTTTTCCTTTGTTCATCTAATTTCTTTGTCTAGAATCCTTTTGTTCAAATTTGAAACTTTCTCCCTTCTCATATCCAAGACCTCACTTATCATTTGCATCCTTTTGTCCTTTAGTCAACTAATCAAGCTTAGTAGAACTAATCTTAAACTTCTCTTTCAATTCATTTGCAGTAGAGAGTTCATCTCTGAGAATAACTATCTATCTTTCAAGCTCTTGTTCATTATTTTTGGATTGTTGCAATTCAATTTCCAACTAAAAGAATCCACTATTAACTTTGTTGCATTCTTCAAATCTTTCTTTTAAGGACTAGGCTAGATTCTCCTCATTCTTCTTTCTTTCTTCTATCTCCTTAGTTAGCTTCATCACCATAGATTCCATCTCAAGCTTTAGAGTATCATTATTTCTAGCAAGCTTCTCACATTCTTCAATTATTTCTTTTAGGGTCTGATTCAAGTGAACATCCTCCAAGAATTTTCTTTCTTTCTACTTTAGTTGATCACATAGTTCCTTCCTCTTTTCTCTTGACTCGTTAATTTTATCCTTCAATGATTGAATGAATTTTTTAGCATCCTCAAGATTTGCTTTCAATTCCTAGGACTTCTACTTTAGACTGATCAAGATCATCAAGTGCCACCAAAAGCTGTTGTTGAATACTACCAGAGTCCATTGCATCCAAGATCTACCTCAAGCTATTAAACTTATGCAAAGTAACTTAGCTCTGATACCAATTGTTGGACTCAAGGAACACTGAGAGGGGGGGTGAATCAGTGTTCAACAATATTCAAATTATAATCCAGATCTAAAACCATTTACAACATTTAAACAAAATTAAAGATGGAAGCACATGAAGGAAATAATCATAACGCCATAACACCAAGATTTTTGCATGGAAATGCTATTAGGGGAAAAACCACAATGGAGTTTAATCAACAATTTATACTCTATTAAAAGTATGAAGAAAAGGGGAATGCACATGCATTCAAGCACACTACCTAGAGCTCACTACTCAAAATTAGGAAGGCTCACTTCCTTAGAAAGTATTTGGAATACAACAAATAATTGAATTGAGAAGATAGCATCTACGAATGTCGAGTTTCAGTTCTAGTGAGGCTCAATCCACATTTAATATTTGTTGTGTACCCATCAAAGTTAGCTACAACTTAGCTCAGACCCCCAAAAAAAAATATTCCAATACTAAATTATTTGAATAACTACTCCTCAAATATATGTGACACACCATATTGACTAAGTTGGCCACCATGAGCAAATAAATAGAAAATCATCCAACCAGATCTCCTAACTTACACATTGATTAATGTGACATCACACAACTTATCAATAAGATAATATAGATACTTAACAACCTTCCCCAGGATCCACAACTCAAATTGATGATCTAGTGAAGCATATAGATTGAAATACTAATTTGATACCCTATTATTCATTCTCTCTTCCAATAAAACTATATTCTTTACTTTTCCTGCCGATATGAACAAATTTTAATCTATGGACCAAAATAATGACTTAGGTTCCCATCAATGACAACACTAGAATCCATATTCCAACAAATGGTATAGCACAAGAGAATGAGACCTTAGAGAAAAAGTACAATCAAATAGATCCTTCTCCTAATATCCCCACTATTGATGAATAAGACAATTCAACCATTGATAACTCCCTTACATACGATGAAGTCATTTTAGAAGAACCAATCCTTGAATGCCAAGAACATTTGGTTTTTAGTTCTCCTAGAAACTCTCCTACTAGGGAAGACATAATAGTGGATGAAAATAAGAACATTGACAATAGTAATTTCTTAGATGAAGATGATGAAGTAACATTACACTCCTCTTACTAAGAGATTATGAAAATAACAATAAGAATTTTGAGGTTATGAACATTAGATACCCCTTGGAATAATCTCCTGAGCCTAAACTTATCCTTTATCCACCCTCTCAAAAACCACAAGTTCAAAACAAACCTATCCTTATCCTCAAACCACCTAAGAGAAATGTTTCACAACAACTGAGTTACAGTACCGTTGCTCCTACATACAACACTAGGAACAATTTGTAACCAAGGAAAAAACCTTCAACATCCCTCCTGTTGCCTAATCTTATTTTTTCTAGTACCCATTGTTTGCCTTCATAAAGTGGATAGGAGTATGATCTTGTTGAACAACTTAAGAATACTCCTGGAAAGATATCCCTATGGGATTTAATTCAAAATTCACCTAATTATCACACTATGCTTCAAATAGCCTTGCAACAAGTTGTGGTTCACCATAGTGAAAACCCAAACAACATAGCAGCCATGATTCAAGGAATAAATGTTGACATTGTTTTCCACCAAAGTGAGCTCCTTGCTTTGGAAGTGCAAAACCAATGTGATGCTCTCATGATAATAACTCAAAACAATACGAAAGGGATAAAATGAACCCTTGTGGACAATGGATCAACCTTAAATGTGTGTAGTGTGAACCTTTTGGATAAGCTTGGTGTTCATAAATCCAAAATCCAACCTGCCCCTTTTTTCTATTAATGGATTTGATAACATAAGGAAATGACCACTTGGAGTGATCACATTACCTATTAAATTTGACAAAGTTACATTACAAACCTTGATCCATGTTATGCATGATGATCTTTCATACAATCTCATTTTAGGTAGACCATAGATACATGAGATGCATGTTGTTCCCTCTACACTTCATTGTATCATGAAATATGTCTACAACAAAAAAATTTATACAATCAAAGTCGATCTTGAACCATAAAGTTGTCTAAACATTGATAAAAACAAGGAAAATCCCTTGAAAACATTGACACCAATTATACAAGTGGAACCCATGCAATAAAAAGAAAAAGAAAAACACATTGAAGAAGTCACGAAGCTATTAGAAGATGATTGGGGTTCATTATATTTTGAACATACATTCATGGGACAATACATGATCATAAACAAGTATTCAAACAAGGGAAAATAAACAACAATAATGTCAACACAAAATTTAGAACACCCTTTGAAAGCATCCACCTCAACCATTAAAGACAAAGAAGCAAATTATACAACAAACTTTGACAACACTAATTATCAACAACCACTAAATCGAAAAGCATGAAAAATATTTATGGAAAAGGTTCTGATCTTATGAAACAACTTGGATATAGTGGAAAAGGATGTGGTCCTAGAGAACAAGGTATTTGTGTCCCTATAGAACCTCAAATGTAAGAAAATATTAGTGGTCTTGGTTATTGTCCCTCAAAAGACAAAAACAAGCCTTCACTTAATATCAACACTATCACAAAACATCCTTCTAAGCCAATTTAATAGTAGTGCATCTTGAACTAATAGACACTAGTCTTGATTGTTATCATTTTCAAGAAACAAAGAAATCCTCACTTAATGTAAATGTCATCACGCAAAACACTAATTATTTGAATTCATTAGATTTTACACCCTCCTATAAATGAGACAAAAAAATATCACAATCTAAAGAGTCTTGAATAAGTATGACATCTTGTACTAAGCAAGAGATATATTTGTCACAAAATAAAGGAACATATTCTATTGATCAAGAGAGCATCTTGAGGAGACTACTCTAAGATCATTTTATATCCCTTCCTCCAAGAACACAAAAGAAATTTTACTGTACAAGAGTTCATTTTTTCACATATCATAGAGTTCATGGTCATGCTACTAATGAATGTAAGGCGTTAACTAACAAAATTCAACATCTCAAGGAGTGTCGTGCTCTTCCTTGTGTTGAAGCACCTAATTCTTCTAACTGTTACTCATTTTTCATCCTATTCAGCTCACTTTTGTCCTGCACGAAGTGGGGGAAAGGGGTTAGGTAGCCTTGTCCTCATATGTTTCTTGTCACATCTTTTGGATAGTTGTTCACCTTTCATGTACATACAAGAGCAAGCTTGGGATGTGGATGAAATTTCTTAAGTTGGCTTGCATGTTACGTATTGAGTTATGCATTTTGGGGGAAACCCTCTTTTCCTTTTTCATTTTTGGCTACTTTAAAGTAATTACTCATAGCATGGTGTTAGAAATTTATTTAAAGTGGGGCATACATTGGAATTATTTTGGCACGATTTCATTTTCATTTGTGTTCATGTTTCATTGTGCAATTTTCTTTCTTCCTATTATGCGTTTCTTTCTTGGTGGTGTCATTGGGTTTGATTTCCTTTGAGAGTGATATTTCTTTGACTTGTCCTCTCTTGGAAACATTAAGCACAATGTTCCCTAAGATGAGACCTTGCATGAACTAAGAAAAATCCATTTGAACCTCTCTATTTCTTGTTATGTTGCATTGTTGTACCTTATTAAATTCATGGAGGTATGGCTTTGATATGGTCCCCTGTGGCTCACCTAGTGAACATCTAGCTTCACTAGCCCTTGTGAGTGTGAATTTTCTTTTTATTATTATCATAGTCATGGGGGTATGACTTTGATATGGACTTCCTAGGGCTCACCAAGTGGACAACTAGCTCCCACTAGCCCTTGTGAGCATGCATTTTGTTTGCATAGTGGACACCATTTTCCACTTGTAAACCTTTTGGACAAATAGCCTAGACCCAGTCCACTACATTGAACGACCAGTCAAATCTTGATCCATGGAATTTTCTATTTTCCTTTATATTTTTCTTTTCCTTTTTCTAGCCTTGATGGTGTATGTTGGAAATCTGGTCATGGCTTCATATATCATCCTCATGTGTGTTCCTTTGTGCTTATGTTGGTTTTCCATAGGATTCCTATCTGGGAGGCTTGATCATCCCTCTTGATGATTGTCATCCTATCTTACTAACATTGGTACATTTCAACCCCTCTTGATTGGATGGTTGACTACTTTCATAAGAGTTTGAAGCAAGTTCACCCTCTCACTAAAGTGGGGGCTAAATGTAGTCTAGTAAAATGCATACCCTTGCATTTTCACACTTTTTGGGCTGCCTTACTTTATTTATGCTTCATTATGGCTTAATTGGTCCTATTTTGCATCCACAAGCCTAATAGACTATATATTTTATGGAAAATCCTGATAAACACAAAAAGATAAATGATCATTTAATTATTATGTCTATGTCCCTGATTTTTGGACTAGAACTACTAGGCCACCTAGGGCATCTTTTTCCTCCATAGTTCTTGGGACCCTAATTTTGAATGTACCTAAAAAGGCCCCTTTTTAGAGTATGTGCCCCAAGATTTGAGCCTTGGGACTAAGATTCCACCTAGGGTGTCTTAGTCCTCCTTGGGTTATTTTTGAGATTCAATTTCAAATCTTGGCAGGATTTTTCCTCCTTTAATTAATGATTTCATATGTTAGCTTGTTATGGTGTAATTTCGGGATATTAAGCATGAATAAGTATAAATACAAGGTTCCTCCACTCTTTTCATATACATGAATAACAAGCATTCAAGTATTCATTCCTAAGGAAATTTTATGCATTCAAGAGAATTTCATCAAGCATTTGAAGCCATCATCAAGATTCAAGCATCATGTCAAGGGTTTAGTGGATCCATTAATGTTGTTGATCCGAGATTGTGGATGTATCATTGAAGATCTATTTGAAACCATTGTTCACATCATATCCAAGGATCTAAGATCTACATTCTTCATGTCCACTACATGGTAGATTGTATATTTTCTTCACAAGACATCTTTCAAGGTGATATCATTTACATATTTCATGTTTAATGTTTCATTTCATTTAATTACCAAGAAGGGGTTTGACCAAGGCAAACCCCCATGAACACTAACAAACAACAAGTTTTTCCACTCTTGAAGATTTGTTATTGTAGATCTAGGTTGAAGTCTTGAAGATCATTTGGAGTGAAAAGTTGTAAAAAACTGAAAAATCCCCCTCCTAGGTCCTCCTCAATGTGAACACCTTGTGAGGTTGTTAGTCAATCCAATTGGGACTCCTAAGACATTATTGAATGATAATAGGAGTTTAGTGGTGTTCTATGACCTAGGCTATAAAACACCTTTTTTCCTATTCTTCAACATATTTTCATGTTGCTCCTACCTTGTCAACCCTACCACATTGACAAGCTAGTTACATCTTTGTGCGAACCCATTTATATGAGGAATTTTTTCATGATGCCCCTCCCTTGTCAACCCTGCTACATTGCAAACCTAGTGAGCTCACTAGCTTGTCAATGGTCACATGAATTTTTGGATGGAATTCCTTAAAGAAATGTGATCAGATGGCATGCCATGATTCCAAGATAGGCTCAAAATGGAAGCATGGACAAGGCATGTAAATTATTTGACAATAATGTTTTTGTAGACATGTATGCAAAATGTGGTACCCATGACAAGCTAATGAGCTCACTAGCTTTCATCGTTACCAAATTTGCATACATGAGATACCAAAAAATTATTGTCAAACAATTCACATGCCTTGTCCTTGGTTCCATTTTGATCCTATCTCTCAATCATGGCATGCCACATGACCACATTTCTTTGAGGCATTCCATCCAAAAATTCATGTGACCTTTGTCTTTGCTAGAAGTAATCTTCTACAAGATGATTATAAGTATTTTGTATAAAGCCTTGAATAACATATATTTCATTTATTTGTATGGATTCATTTTTTGGAATTAATATTTGTATCATTATCATGCTACAAGTAAAATTATCTGCTATGTCAAGGAAACACAGAAGGAATAAACCAACAGAGAAAGAATACAAATCTAATAAAGCAAATAAAAAAGAATGGATGAGGGAACATCATTAGAAGAAGAAATTGGATACAATTGGTGAAAACAAGCCAATTGAAGAGGAGCGTCAACCATCAAAAAGACAAAATGAATTGGAGATGCAAAGGGAATGAATGTGAAAGCATTGTGCTAAGACAAATTTGAATATAATAGTTGGAGACATACCCTCTACTAGAAGTGAATACAAAGGGACACCATCTACCACAAGTGAATATGGAGGGACACCATCTACCAAAAGTGAATATGGAGGGAAACCATCTACTACAAGTGAATATGGAGGGACACCATCCACCATATCTCAAGTTGAGAGTACAAATCATCACTCACATTTGATGAAGTAGGTACACCATCATCCCCATGTCAACCTCAATGTATGTCATCTATTCCACCCTCGATGGAAGGTACATGATCTATCCCATCTCACTTCAATATTGATGGAATTCCTAATGTTGAGATGTATGTACATAGGAAAACACCACCTAAAAGTATGCATAGAAAGCCAAAGTATTTGAGTAATATTGATGAGAATATTTTACAGCCAATGGAAGGTAAGATTCTAGAATGCACTTGTAGAAGGTATGCAAATAAGATTTGAAAACTGTTCTTTGAAAGGCTAAATGAGATAGGAAGATTTCAAATATTTTTTGAAATGATGCGAGGTATAAAGTATAGAAACATCATGAAGATTCTTGGGTTGAGAATATCGAATTCTTCAAATGAAAATACTATTGTGAATAATCTAATGGATGCTTATGAGAGTGTGGGTAAGACCTCACGCTCAAAGGATAGTAATGTCACCTGATGTGTCATTCCATCGACTTTGGTACGTAGTCAAACAAGGAGATCTTGTCTCATTAGAAAGATGAGTCAACAATTGAGAATTAATAGAAAAACTTTATCAAGAGTGGTTCAAAGGCGACAAAGAAATGAGGGCACCAATTCAAATGAATTATGGGAATTCTTGGGGAGACTACTACAAAAAGATAAACTAGTTGTTGAAGCATTGAGAACACTAATTGAAGACTTGGAAGAACAACACAAGGACATGTCTAAAACAAAGGGGTGCGGTAAGAAGAAGAATCAATAGTTGAAACTGTGAACCACATCCAAAGCATTTTTTTGATACAAATAAAACCCAAATTTTTCATAAATTTCAATAGGATGATCCTCAAATTCAAATTTCTCAAAGATATTTTGAAATGCTTAAACCTTTTTATGTCAAGATAAATCACACATGCACTACTTGTTGTAGATTACATATTGAATTCTCTAAGCATTATGATGCTTATCATTCTATATGTTTAGATTTGCAAACTAACAATGTTTTGCAGGATTGTGGAATACATGCCCCACCATCTTCAAGAGAGTTCTTATCAAAAAAATTGTGTGAAAGAGAGGATGGCCAAATATTCCACAGGAAACTATGCTTGGGTGGTTCATGTCAATGTTGTGGTGGCTTGCAATGTATGCCAATATGTCAACATATGGAAAGAACACATGTGGTGGGAAAGCAACTAGTAGAGTTTAGGAAGTATAAAATAGTGGCATACATTAGAAAAGATGGTAATCAAGCAAAAAGGTGTGATTTGGTTATTCAGAAGATTCCACTGTATCAGTTTGTGTCTACATTTAGTGACAGTATAGAGTATGAGTATGCAAGGCATACCCATGGAGCTCGATGGTTGGACTTGCAATTCAAGTTATGCAAGGAAACCTTTCTAGTTGGTAGCATAGTTTAAGTGGTCGACTTTGTAGAGAACTACACTCTACAGCTACAACATGAGGTGTAGTCACAATATTAGAACTCCACACAAGTTTCTATATTTGTGCACATAGCATTCATTCATGCAATTGATAGTACATATGACCAAAGGAAGGTATTGAGGGAGTACCACTTTTATATTAGTGATGATCGCACACATTCTCCATAGTTTGTGTAAGGTTGCTTCCAGTTTTTCTATAGTGATTTGGCTCAGAGGGGCATAACATATAGTTAGCATATCATATGGTCAGATAACTATGTAGCACAGTTCAAGAACTCGCACATGTTCTACTGGTTGAGCAGAATGCATGTCATTATAGGTGTTCAACATATGTGGAACTTTTTTTAGGCTAGGCATGGAAAGGGGGAGCGTGATGGTGCAGGAGCTTGTGTTAAAAGAGCATTAGCACGAGAAGAGTTAAAGTATAAAGACATGCAAAGTTGACAGATGAAAAATCAATTGTTGAGTGGTGTAATGCTTCGATGGGTCTAGGTAATAAAGGTAAGTCTTTAGTTCATAATTTTTTTTGGTTGATGGATGATACTAGCAAGTATGTGCAAGATCATCATGGAGAAAATAGACCCTTGAGTGGAAAAAAATTCAAAAAAATCAGAGTTAAGAAACTTGACGTAAAAATTTGAATAAGTTATCTATATTATTTCAAAAATATGTAAGAATAGAATATGTATCAAATTGAATGAAGTTTCTAAACTACTAGGTTTTTTAAAAAAAGTTCTATTTCATGAAAATTTGAAATTTCAATGCAGTAGTA
>VDFB02105431.1:0-21328 GCA_007258455.2 Sequoia sempervirens | reverse complement strand
TTATTCATCTTTTCATTTCCATTGTTGCATCATATGCTTGCACATTAGAATAAGATTGCATCATGTCTTAGATTTCCTAGTCTTTAACACACTTAAGGCTAGGATTTTCATGTACATTTTATCATTTCTACCAAGGTTTAATTACCAAACTAGGGATTTGACTGAGGTAAACCCCTCATTAGTAAATCCATTTGAATTCTATTTTCCAAGTGTTTTTCACAGATCTAGACCTGAAACCGAAATTGGAAGGAAAGGGAAAGTGTTAGAGTGCAGATCAAAACCTTTAGTTTTTAGAAAAGTGAAATGAGATTGATTTTCCAAGAGTGGTGAATGAGTACCATTGTAGATGTCTTTTAGATATGTTTGCAGATTCTGATACCCTTTTTCTCGAAATGGACCCCCATGCAGAAACCAAGATCTAGGACTGATTCCTCTAGGTTGGCGAATGAGTCCGAGTAGCATAAAAAGTCTAGATTTTTAGAATTTCAGAGCTATTTCCAGTCTCTTGAAGGTTTTTAGGAGCACACCATTTGCATCCTTTCTTTTCTGTTATGCTTTATTTACATTTCTAGAGCATTCTCTAGGTTATTTAGCATTTGTTTGCATATCACATTATGCTTTCCAACATTTTCTTTTCCAAGTTTACACTTGGTGGTGAACACCTCATTAATCATTATTCAATCCCTAGAACCTTCCCTTTGTCAGATTTCAATCTCCTTTGCATTGAAATCTCAAGGGTTTGTTCTTGAGTGAAGTGGTTGAAAAATTGGTATTTCTCCTCTTAGGTCCAAAATCCTAGAAGCAAAAGAAAGCACAACACCATTTTTCTTCATTTCAAGTTGGAATAGTAATGTTTAATTTTAAAAAGGAAAAAAAATAAAAAATTCATTTGGAGCATACATGACTTCATCATTATTTTTATTAATTCATAACATTAGATAAGTTTTAAATTTAGTAGTTTATCTTTAATTATTCTATTTTATTATTTACATCTCTTATTAACTTTACTTTGTAGCATTTTATTATCTTAATCTTGGGGATGAAATTACATATGTATTAGAGTACCAGGTTGTGTTTCTTTCGGGCTTTGGGGAAAAAGGTAGGAAAAAGAATGAGCATGGACATGAGGATACAACTTTGATTCCATTGCAGACCATGAAAGTTGAGTGAATCCTCGAACTGGTGAACAAAATATAAATGGGTATGTAAACCTACTTAACAAAGCTAAATTAAATGTATTTAACTTTGAATCCCAACAAATTGATTTACATCTTATATCCTTGTATCCTTATTGTAACTACAAGTATAATAGATAGTAATTCATAAATTGATTGATCTCCCTTTGATCACTAAGAAATTTTTTCATCTTGTTCTTAACTAATTGCTGATTTGAAATAATTTGTTCATTTTTCTTAATAATTTATTCAATTATAGCTTGCACTTGAAATAATGATTTAGACTTATTGATTAGGAATTTTTCACCTTGTTTGATACTTCCCTAGCTTGATCCTTTTCTATGATCACCTCTTCTACTATAGGAATAATGTGTTCTTTTCTACTAACATATCGATAGTTTCATTTTTTGGAGGTAATTTCAAAACTGTCTCTTCAAAGGATATTGTTGACCTTTACTTCGAATGCAAAATTGTGAGGTACTATACACTTTTACTAGAGTTAAATCTTGGTAGATGTTTCAATATCTGAAATAGTGCAAAATGCTTTAATTATAATTTCTTTTGTAAGAAGTTGAAGAAAATCATTTTGGATTGGAGAATGATGTAGATTCCTATTAAGGAAAAATCATAAGTTATCATAAAGTTCTTAATTTTAAGTAGGATAATAGTACATGTTGTGATATCCTCGATCAAAGTAGTATCAATTACTAGTTTTCAATTTGATATTGATGAGTTCCTTAATTATTTATTAATTCGATAATTCCAACTCAACCAATATTATATGAGAAAAGTAGGATATAGATGTTAGGGTGAAAATTAAAACTATTGAAATTGATGTAAGTGCTTATTTTTGACATGACCCAACTTCTTTGTAATGAAAAAATTGGGTGTGCCCCCACTCTGGTCCACTCTTCCTATTGCAAGTATGAGCTAGTTTGGTGGTGTTGTCACTAATGTTGTCATTGATGTCAACACTGTTTAATATGTTGTAGATTATACTTGTATGGTTGAGATGTTGGTGAGATGTTGTGATTACATAGAACTACTTTTATGGTGTTGCAGCTATGTTGGTATGATGAGTTTCCAAGTGATTTTGAGAAAATTAGTGAAGAAAAGAAATCAAATTGTTGGAAGTATTTAGATTGTGCTCTAGTACGTGCTCTGCATTTATCCTATGTTGATCCTATGCCTATGCAGATCTAAAGCTGTGTTGATGGTGATCTGATGATGATACAGTTTGAATTTCAGTTTCTGATGAGATGGAACGTGAAAGTTGTGTCCTCCGATTTGTGTGTTCCTCTGGCAGAGTAAGTGTTCTATGGATTGGGAGAAATATTTTTCCTCCTCATTTCTCCACTATTTTGTTTCAAATCATACGAATTTGGTAGATGTCTTGTGAAGGTTTTACATATGCTTTGGTGAAGAGGTTTGGAGTTTGATGATCTGGAGATCATGTTTTAGAATTTTTGTGTGTGTTTGCATAGCCTAGATTGACTGGTTAAAGGAGTTCAGTGTTTGAAGTCTATTGTTTTTGTTGTAAATGTATTTGGAAAATTCTGAGATGTATTCTCATGCATAATGAAGCATGTTGCGTTGTCCATGTGTCATCTTCTTATTAGGAAGTGTGTGCATCATTGATAATTTGTGTTTTCATTAGATTTGGCTGACCGAGTGTTTACAATTCATTCAAAGAATAAAATTTAATCGAGGAAGTGTGTAGAATATTCAAGAATATTATTTTTATGTCTTTATTTGTCCACTCTTATTCCTTTCCACCACAAGAATTTAGAGTTGCTGACCTAATTTGAATTTATGAAATGGTGTATTGTGGCCAACCTTGGTAAATGTTTATAAGGTTGAGAATGGTATAAAAGCAAGGAAATTTGTGAATAATTGTATGACAGTGTGATGCAAAGTGACGAAAGTGTGCCACAAATCATAAGAGAAGAAAGTGTGTGTGTGAGTGAGTTGTGATAGCAGTTTTTTAGTGTGCTGAAGGTAACGAACTGAAGGTTTCTATAATTTTGTGAATGTGATTTAATTGTTGTGGATATTTTGTTCTCTTTTGTATCTGTAGGCAGTGAGTATTCTTGTTGGACAATGAGTCATTTGTAGGTAGTGAGCATTGTACTTGGACAGTGAGTCCTCTTTTGGGAAGTGACCCCTTGGCAATGAGCCTTTGTATTCAATTTATAATATTTATATTGTGTGTTAACCCTCATCATGGTTTTTCCCTTATTGGGTTTTCCATGTAAAAATTTGGTGTTCATTGTGTTGATTTACTTTTTATTATTTGTGGTTCATGCTCATATTTAATAACAGAATAGTGTGGTTAAAGATTTGATAAGTGATAAAGTTTTAAGTTTGAATTTGTGTGACAACTGATTCACCCCCCTCTCAGTTGTCATGTGCTTGTTTAACACTTCCAACCACCAACCTTTCAAAAGTTCTAACAAATCAAAGTCCCACCACCACATTGATTCAAATTTAAAATAACTGTTGGGTGGCCTTTCGCTTAGGTTGAGGTTCAACATAACTAGATAGTAATTTGAAACATTGATTGAAAGAATACTAATGTCACACCAGAATTCATCTCCAAACCAACCCAAACCTAAAAGGAACCCCTCAAGTCATTCCGCGATGTTGGAAAAACCTTCCTGCCTATTCATCCAAGTGAAGGATCCATCCTTCGAGAACATGTAAGAGGGAGATGAATTCCATGAAGTCTGAGATCGTCTTGTTGACTTTGTAGAGCCCACCACTATTTTTGTTCAGGTCCAAGATGGTGTTGAAATCACCACCCAACACCATCTTATCATTTTTTAAGTTGATTTTCGATAGCCTAAATGTTATTCCAAACTTGCACATTATCCTTAGATCATGTAGGATAGAATTTTTTCTCCACTAGGGTTTACGACCTAGGAAAACAATCTTCTATTCTTCACACTTAAGGATAACCCTAGAGATCTCAATCCAATGAAGAATGGAGGGAGAGATCTGACAATAAGGTATCCTAGGATATGATTTCAAATTACAAGAGAGGTTCACCACCAAGTTTAGACTTGGAAAGACAATGCAATGAAGGATGAAATCCAAAACCCTAGTTTGATTCAATGCTTCAATGAATGACCTAGAAGCGACCATGAAACAAAACAAAAAGCTACAAAATTGAAAGTGTGCACCTAAAATTTGGAGAGAGATGGAATGGAGCTCTGAAATCCTAAAAAAGATTCTTTTTAGGCCTAATGGGACTCATTTACCATTCTAGGCGAATCAGTCCCAGATCAAGGTTTCTATACAGGAACAAGTTTATTAGAAAAGGGTATTCAAAACTATATAAAAATATCAAAATTGACCCAAAATGGGACTCATTCGCCAATCTTGATGAATGAGTCCACTTAGGTTTTTTTGAAACTTCAAGGTTTGAATCTGGTCTTTAATGTCTACTATTCTTGTTCCTCTTGATTTATGGATCTAAACTATGAATTTATCGGACATGTAGGTGACTTTTTGTGAAGATGATGACCTAGAAAATGGGGGAATCACTCCAATAATCTTGTAACCTATTCTTCAATGATCTTCAAGTCTTCAAAGTACCTAGATCTGCAACCATACAAAGAAAGAGAGAGAAAATGTTGATTGTTAGGGAATAGGGGTTTGCCTTGGTCAAACCCCTTTTAGGTAATTAAACCAAATTATGAAATAAGATAATGAAGCATGAACATGAAGTAATTCAATTAGAACCTTTCCATGATGATGGATCTTGAATTTCTAGAACAATTGATGAAGAATATTGCTCTTGAATGCATTAGACTTAATCTTGAATGTTATCTTGATGACCTTGTGAAGACTTGGAATGCTTAATTCTTGAGTTCTTGACTTGATGACATGAAGGTATGATGTTGCTTGGATGAAATGAGGATTTGAAAGCTTGCTTATATAGGAAATCCACTCACATGACCGTTAATTTGATCCCCAAGGCCAACATAGGAGAAACTTGAATTAAAAACCCACTTTTCCCACTCAAAGCCTCAAAAATAGCTCAAATGGGACTCATTCGCCATCCTGGGTGAATGATTCCCATCTAGATGGGACTCATTCACCCAAAGTGGAAAATGGGTCCCACATGGGCTATCTTTCATACTAGAGTGTTGGGGAGTGAAGAATTTAAGTTTATATGTTGATTTTGTCATTTTTTTTATTAAAATATGCCTCATGATGTTAAATATGGGGTCATAGGGGCCTATTAATGATGATATAAAGGTAATAAATGCAATAGGAGCCAAAATTCAATGTGAAAGTGTAAATAAATACACTTTACAACACTAAATTAAGGCAAAATTGGGTCTATTTAGCTTAGAAGGGCCCTAAATCCCATGTGAATGTGTAGAACACATTACAACAATAGATTAGGTCCACTTGATTTACAAGCCTCCCAAATTTAATGTGAAGATGTAAATAAATACATTTTAGAACATTAAATTAGGACATAGTTAAGTTAATTTAGCTTAAAAAGGGCCCAAGACCTAATGTGGATGTGTAAAACACCTCACAACACCAGACCAAGGTGACATTAAATTCAATTTATCATTAATTATTCCCATATCAAGTGTGAAAATGCAAAGGGACACATTTTTCAACACTACATTTAGCCCCCGCTTTAGTGAAAGGATGAACTTGCTTCAAACTCAAAGTAAAGTAGAAATTCAAGAAGGGTCCAATCATACCAATGCAAATGACAAAGGATGAAAAATACCAAGAAGGTGGTGAAACCCCTAGGATCCAAGATCCTAAGTTAAACTAACACAAGCACAAAAGGACACACAAAAGGGTGTATAGTATGTAGCATCAAGATACATGATCATGCAATGCCAAGAACTAAAAGAAAGAAGAATGAGGTAGAAAATATGTGCTCACTTTGGGGCCATAGAACATCAGGTCATCCGTGAGGTGAGTTGTCCCAAAGAAGTGGTTTAGTAAGAAATTCATGCGAGTGTGTTGGCTTCCCACTGTATAATGAGAATGTCATGTCAGTGTGTTGGCTTCCCATCATACTAACGTGTGCTGCCACAATAGTGGTTTACATTTTTTGGGAGATCCCATTTTTTTTGAAATCACATATTTTTAAAAAATACAATGATTTAATCCTTAAAAATTTCCATTTAAAGGATTCCAATTGAAGAGGGTTTGATCAAACCACCTTAGACCAAGCCCCCTTGGATAGAACCCTGCTAGTTTTAAAGCATACCTATAATAGAGTCTCCTTTACACCTATCAAAATCTTGATAAAAAACAACTTTTGATTTACCTTTTTGGGGATCAAATGAATTCATTTAAATTTTATTTTTGTAAGTATGTAGTCCTTATTATAAGCTTCAAGTAAAGTATAATTTTAATTAAATTAAATTTTATTATTATATTTATTTTTCATTTCTTGTGAATGTAGGTTTTTCACTGAAAATCAAGCTCTCTATTCTGCACATGTGGAGAAATATAAAATTATCAAACAAAAAGAAAAAAAAAAATGAGTGCACTAGATATTGAAGTCCTTGATCCAATACAAAAAAAGAAAAATTGAATTTCAATAGAGACAAAAAAGTTACGCGTTATACGGTCTGCCTATGTCTAAATTATAATTGGTTTGACTTGACACTTGATGAAGGAAAAAATATTCAATAAAACACTATGAAACCAATTAGAAGCACTAGATATCATAGTTAAAAATCTAAATTTGAAAAAATTATAATTTATCCTTCATGGAAAAAAGGTTATGCATTATACGGTGAGTGCCACTCCTTAAAAATGTTGTTTACTAAAAAAAAACTAGTTTTTGAAGGAGATGGAAAAAGAAGTGTAATTTGATTCTGAAAATTTTGAAAAAAATATATTATAATCTACACACAAAATTTCACAAATCACTAGTTTGCATCATCTTCAAATTTCTCACGGTTTAGCTGCTATAGGTGCCTAAAAGTGAAGATTTAGTTAGAAAAAAATATTTCAATGTCCAATTTGGCCAAAAATTGTAAACTAGTACTGTGGGATCACCCTAACCATACCAAAGTTATCCTCCTGATAACTTTGATAAGGCACCACAATGAAAATTCTTTTGTATGTCATGTAAAAATTTTGTTAAAGGGGATTTTTCTTTTTTCATGTAATGGTCTTCTTCTAAGGGAGCATTGTGTCTAATGTCTCCAAGAGAGGACAAATGAAAAGTGTTAGATCGTCACCCATGGGATTCCTCATTTGCATCATGCCATGTAATTAGATCATACACTCTTAGATGACATCAAACCCAATGACACCACCAAGAAGAGGATACATCACAAGAAAAAAGAAAAATCATGCCATGAAATTTTTGTCGAAAGATGTCATCTATATATGCCCCTAGTTTAAAGCAGTTGCTACACCATCATTGTAAGTAGTTTCTTTAAAGTAGCCAATGAAGGAATACATGAGAGCCAACTTGGAAAACCCTATGCCAAATCATATGTTTCCTAATTGAGCTACATCATGAATAAGTATGTCACATACGATCCAACTTAAGGCATGCCGTCCACATCTCAAGCTTGCTCTTATATGTACATGAAAGACGACCAACTAGCGAAAAGAGACAATGACAAGTGACATACAAGGACAAGGATAACTAAGCCCCTTGCCCCCACTTAGTACAAGACAAGGGTGAGCCCATAATGGATGATGATATGTTGCCCCTTGTGATGAATGTAAAACATGCAATAGTGAGTATGCTATGATCCTAAAACTATTACATAGCAAGGAGCAACATCTAATTTTATTTATTTTGATAAGTAAAAAAATATTTTGCTTGATACATATTTAATGAGATATCTATTAGTTTAGGATGCACCAAGGTTAGAGTTTTCTTGGAAGAATTTTTTGTGACAGTATTGACATTGAATGAATGCTTTTTTTTCAAGGGACAATAACCAAAATCATTAGCCATTTCTTGCATTTTAGGCTCTATAGGGACATGGATACCTTATTATATAGCACCACATCCTTTCCCAAGTTGCTTCACAAGTCTTTCAAGTTCGAGGTTGGCCTTGATTGTATACACTTTGTTATATATGTGAGCAATGTCATTTCCTTTTAGGTGGTTCTAAGATGATCACAGGTTACTTTTAAACTTGTGGTTGTTGTGAGGGTGGATGAATGATAAGTTGAGGGTTAGATGGGTTGATAATTAGAGGATTCGAAGAAGCTTTAATGTTCATAACCTCAACACTCTTTTCCTTGTTTTCATGATCTCTTAGCGGAGGGGAGTCTAATGTCACCTCGTCATCCACATCTAAGGAAGTCACATCACTATTGCTTGAAAGTATTTTGACAATGTTATTGTTTTCTTGCACCATGATACCTTCCCTAGTAGGAGAGTTTTTAGGAGAACTACAAACTAAATGTTCTTGAAATTTAAAGGTTGGTTATTCAAAAATGAATTCATCACAAGGGAATGATCCATAGTTGGATTTTCTTTTTTTTGAATGATGGTGTTTCCTTGTTCAATAATGTTTCCCTCATGATTCTCATTGATGGGATCTTGTAACATCATAATATCTTCTTCACCAATAGGAGAGATATTAGAAGAGGGGGAAATTTGATTGTTGTCCATAATTTCATCCTTTATCGCTAAGTTCTCATTTTCTTGTGGCATAATATCTACCCTAGTAGGAGAGCTTTTAGGAAAGTGACAAACAATAGGTTCATCACATTTCAAGATTAGATTTTGTGAAGTAGCTTCCTCACATATAAGGGAGGCATCAATACAAGAGCAACTATAAGTTTCATGATTACCAATGATTGAATTTTTTTATTCAAATAGGTCTTCCCAAATAGTAGGAGCATCAGGGGAGGGAGGAATAAGATTCTCACGAGTCTCAATAAGGATATATTCTAACATTGAACTATCTTCTTCATGTCTATAGAAGATATTAGGAGAAGGAAAGGTTTGATTGTCATGATTATCTACATTTACATCCCTATGTCCTATGATGTCTTCCAAAGGGGGAGGAGGAGGAAAACAAGCAATACTTTCATGATCATCAATGATTATATCTTCTTTCACCAAGATACCTTCGTCACTAATGGGACAAATATAGAGAGAAGAACAATTATGATTATCATGATTATCGATGCTTGCATCTTCTTGTGTCAAAGCTTTAGTGGATGATCTATGGGAGATGAAGTCTTCAAGGGCTTCAACTAACATTGCAAAGTCGTCACTACTAAAGGGTTTGAATAATATGTTTTCTATAAGGTTAACAATTTTTTTGTTTGTTACTTAAATTGATGTTTCTATTTTTTTATTTTCATTTTCTAATGACTAATGTTCAAATGTAATCTGATCTAAGTGAAATAGGAACGAATGTTGAAAATGAAAAGTGCAAGAATCTACTTCTATCCACAATTTCCATGAATGTAAATTATGCTACTTCTAATGATTTGAATGTAACATAAAGTAGGCAAACTGAAACAAAAATGAAATAATAGCAAACATAAGCTTAAAAATAGGAAATTTAACTTTGTAAATTGTAGTTCAAAATATGCAGAGGGACTGATTCGCCCAAGGTGGCGAATGAGTCCCAATAGGGATTTTTCAAATTTTTTTGATTTTTTTTAGTTGAGATTTGTGTTTTCCTATGTTGTATGATCTAAATTTGAGATACAAATGCAGATTTTTAATGATTTTTAATGAAATTAGATGCAAAAATGCAAGCTAAATGAGCTTTCACTAATGAAAAAATTGAAACCCTAGAATACAAATTAACCAATGTAAATCCTAATGAAATGTTAATGCAAAATAAATCTAGGATGAAATGCACTCCAAATTAGAATTTCAATGTCCTAGTGTAGGTTCACCAAAATGAAAAGAAGAAAATGGTGCTCTCTCTTTCACTTCTAGGGTTTTAGACCTAAAAGGAGAGAGGAAATTTCCTTACTCTTCACTCAAGAACAAACCCTTGAGATTTCAGTGCGAAGGAGATTAAAATCTTTCAAAGCGTTGTCCTAGGGGGTGAATCAAGCCATATACATTGAACAAAGGAAATTTTGAATTCATCAAATGAAATTTGACCACCCCAAGCACCTAGATTTCCATAACTTCGATTAACTTAAAGTTCATTGAATTAGTAGACCAAAGAATGCCAAGACCCCCAACAGAGCCGTTAGCATCAGAGAAATAACCATTCCACATTCTACAATACTTTGTAAAATTTTCACCCTCAAGAGAACAAATCTTTGTCTCTTGGAGCACAACAATATCTAGTTTCACTTGATCAAGGTGATGCTTGACCAACTATCATTTTTCAGGGGCTAATAGGCCCCTAATATTCCACATTAAGATCTTCATTGTTGTACAAGGAAGGCCTTGGTTCCCTTGGATGTTAAAAATTCCTTGATGCTTTGGAAGCCTTTTTCTCTTGCTTCATCTTCCTACTCTTGTTTGTTGGATTTTTGCCCCCTACCTTTTTTTCCAGTCACAATTTAGCTTGGTCGTTGATTGACTAATGCTCCTTGGGTCAATTATACCCAGTTCATCTTCTTTTGAGACAAAGATTTCCCCGTCTGAGAGAGCCCCCCAACAATGATCTCTCCAAGGTATTTGTCATTTTCCATTGCACACCCGAGATCCGGATAAGTAAAGGATGGAACTAACTCTAAAGGACCCCTTTGAACTGCATCACCAATAGGATTGAGGGGACACGGATCAGGAGCCACAGGAGGGGATGAGATCACATCCTTTATCAGGCAATTATCTTCCTTGACAACCCCAACATTGTAGGGCACTAGAGGTAAAGGAGCAATCATCTAGTTAACCTTGGGTTTCAAGACCTTTTTGGTTTTTGCCACCTTTTTACACATCTCAACCCTATGGTATCTCCCATGACATCTCAAGCAGAATAATTTTTCCTCTTCAACCTCCACTAACTAAATCCAATGCTCGCCGCCAACACATAAGAGTATTTCCTTCGAGATTCCTGACCATAGTGATCTTGATTCTTGCATATATATAAGAATCCCCTTCAACTATCTCTAGGTGAGCATCAACCAAGGTTCCCAACAAGGGATCGATCTTGATAAGGCAATCCTCTACTTGGTATTCCAAGGGAAAGTTTTACAAGTGGATCTAGACCAGCTTGTCGTATGGATCATGTTTTCCCGCATTGAAATTAGGGCACCACTTTTGCATATATAGCGAGGAATCATCAATTTTCTATAGACCACCCTGGAGGACCTCTTCCCTTGCCTCCTCAGAGAGAAACACTGCAATGAAGAAACCCTTACGCGAAAATTTCACTGTCTCTGCTAATTTCCACCTCTAAAATCCAAGATTTGATCTTGCTTTGCTCTAGCTTGGGACCAACAACCCTAGCAATGATCGCTAGCTCCTCCAACATGCCCACCTCGTCTTCCACCTCAGTCGTAAGGTCAGTAGAGAGGAAAGCCTTATGGCAGGGGGCCGCATAGGAACCTTTGGCCTTTCCATTCGCTTCACCACCTTTTTGCCCCTCCTTAGCTCCACCTTCCACACTCATGCACTCCTTCTCTGTGAAATTTCACATTTTCACTTAATAACAATAACAATAACAATAACAACAACAACAATAATAATAATAATAATATCATTTTCTAAATGACCTACCAATTGATCTCTTGTACTACACAAATGATGCAAAAAATAAACCAATTTTTTTACTATTTGACCTTCCACACCTCTTCGGCCTACCCATTGCACACCAAGGGGGGATTGCTAATTTATTTGATGTTAAAAATTTATTAATAATTAAACAATAGTGATTGAAATACTAATAGAACAAAAAAATAATGTAATAAAAAATCACAGTGTGATAACGCCATACGCTACCAAAGATAAAAAGGAAAAAACATAAAATAAAATGTAAGCGCTGGCGTGGAAGACAGAGGTAGGTTTGAGCCGAAGTAGCATCTAGACAATCTTTCAAGCCTTTGAATGCGGCTGAGCTCAATGCGGCCCCTGCCCGCACTGGCAGTGCCTCTTGCTGTGTCTCTTCTTGACTTCTACGGGTTTAACCTTCTGTTTTCCCCTCTTGCATCTCTTTCACAAGTTATTACTACCTGTTGTTGATGGTGGTGGGGGGTCTTACGTGTCCTTGGTTCTTTTCTTTTGATAATAAATAGGCTTTCATAATAAATGGTGCATTATAAATTATGGTCAGCGTTTGAGTTTTCTTTACAATAAATTCAACAATACCGTTGGTATTTTGAATAAATGGGTGAAACGAATACGTACCTCTAACTGATAAATTCTAATTAATAACAAATTACTACCCACATTTAGTATTCAATTTCTAACGTTTGTAGATACAACCGTTACTACCATCAGATCTCACCAGTTTTATGCAGAAAAAAATATCATTGCCGCTACCGAATGGTATGTTGAAAAGTGAGCTCTTCCTCAAATGAGGGAGGGTGCTATTTTCTTCCGAAATTGTCTTCGTTCCAATGATGTTCAACTACCTTTTTCAATGCTCTATAACTATTTAATTAAATATAAAAAATCCTTTAGGGTAATTCTTCCAGCAGTTACCGTGGATTTTGATCATCCTCTTTGCCTTGGTCTTAGTCTTGGATGTGCAGTCGACTTCCAGAAGCAAACTTGGTGCTAAAGCTGACACAATCCCAAATTCGGGAATATCTAATTTCTCAACATTGACCCTGTCAAATGCCTGGACTGCAACAAACATGAAACTATCAAACATATATTTTGGGATTGTAAAACAAATAAGGATAACTGGAGCTGCCATTTAGCAAGACATGTCTATTAACTTTGGGCACACACTCTCTTAGAAAATAACTCCATTCTGTCTTACCATTTCTAACAATTTCGACTGTAAAATATTTAGATCTGTCATAATTAATCATTTATGGATGCAGAGATGCAGTGTTGTTTTCCTCTTGGAATTGTCATTGGGAAATTATAGTTTAATATTGCTATTCAAAATGAGCTCTAAAAATGGGGAAATATAACTTACTATCACTAACAATTTGGTCAACATCATTTGCTCAATCTAAAAGAACATGTTAGGATTTTATTAAGTTCTAATATAAGTCTGAATCATAAAAATGATAGAACGTTAGAGAATCAAGGAATAATAGCTTAACTTCATATTGCATCTCTAAAGGTATCAAAGATCTCCCTTCAAAAAATATTCAATTAATTTAAATTATACATATAACATATAATATTGTTATTATTATTTTCACATATATAATATATATTTTAAAATAATAATAAATGTAAAAATCTTAAATTTCCTTAAGTTTCAAAATTCACATTAAAAAATATTCAAGATAAGCTTGTTAAAAATATTTTAAAAATTAAAAAAAATTATATTTTATCTTTCAAAATAATGTAAATTAATATGTATTTTTATAATAAATATTATAAAATGATATATTAAAATTATAAATTAAAATACTCTATTATATTTATATATAATATTTTTTTACAATCTACTAATAATTTAAAGTGTCATATATAGTTATATAAAATATACTAAGTCAAAACTATACTATCTAATAAATTTATAAATTGTAATTTACGGTCTAAAATTTAAGAAATGGTCACATAGACCATCAATTTTCAAACCTCTTGAAACCAATATAAAATAAGTGTCACATAGTGGTGAGTACTTTCCTTTCTAGTTTCATAATTAATTGTAATTGTAATCCTAAATATAATTATAATTATAATTCTAATCATTTATTATATTATAATTAATTATAAAACTATATATTTTTACTTTTAATTTAATTTATATTATTGTAATTGTAATAATAAAGATATTGTAAACATAATTTCTAATTATAATTATTTTACACAGTTATAAATAAACTATAATTAATTTTAATCTTCTTATTAATTTTAATTATAATTAATTTTCATGGTAATTGAAATTATATTTTAAAACATAACAAAAATAAAAATAAAATAAAATCTATTTTTTAATTTTTATTTTCTAAAATATTATTACACACATTAATTTAATATATAATCTAATATACTAAATCTTTAAGAATAAAATATATTATTATTACATTATAATTTATTACATAATGTATTTACAATATATTAAATGATTAAAAAATTATAATATACTAAATGATTAAGAATTATAATATAATATTATTATATTATAATTTATTACATAATATATTAAAAATATGTTAAAGTATTTAAAAAGTAATATTATTATTATTAATGGTTTTTCAATGTGTATCTATTAGAAAAATCACTTTATGTATAATATTATACATAAAAAATAGAAAAATATTTAAAATAAACTTTTATTTTTAAATACAATGAAATCCAAAAAACCTAAAAACATATTATTCATAGTATTCAGCTCATAACATCTAAAATTTAAGATCAATTATTTTCATGAAACATTTTAAAGTTATAAATATTGATCTCTACTTAGGAAATATAAGTATTCCTTAAATATAACAATTAATTTTTTTATTTAAAATAAAAAATGTATTAATAATTAGGAGAAAGGCCCCAACTACCGCCTATGTTCCAATAACCATTCATTGATACATATTAATTAAAGGTCTACTAAAAATTTCAAATGTACTAATAGTTTAGTTACAAAAAAAAATACTTAACTGGAGAAGTTGTTCAACTTTATTAGTGTCAATAGTACACAATTATTCGGGCATTTGTGAATATGTATTGGATCAATTGTGAAAATTTTGTGGTGGTCAAAGCAAATGCTTATCAGGACACTAGAGAATATGTATGAGACATCAACTTAAAATGGCCACTTTTTGACCTTTGTGTACATAATGAATCCTCCCATGTTCATCGTAACTATCCAAAAATCAAAACAATAGCTATAAGCTCTTATGTCGCATACAAAGAAACCCAAAAAAGATTATCAAAATTCGACATTCGAATTTAAGAACTTAGGATGCACAAAGTTAGCTATAATGGCTACTAATAAAACAAAAATAACATAATAAAAAATTCTAGTATGATAATGCCATAGGGTACCAAAGATAAAAAGGAAATAATAAAAATAAAATGTAAGGTTGGTGTTGAAGACAGAGGTTGATTTGAGCCCAATTAGCATGTAGACAAACCATCTGTGGACCCAAAAACAAATCGCCTGAAATTGTGGACTATAAAAGATCTTTCCTTTCAAATTTTTGAATGTGGCTGTGCTCAATGCAACCCCTACCCACACTGGCAGTGCCTCTTGCTGTGTCTCTTCTTGACTCCTACGGGTTTAACCATCTGTTTTCCGCTCTTGCATCTCATTCAGAAGTTATAGCTACCTGTTGTTGATGGTGGTGGGGGGTCTTACGTGTCCTTAATTCTTTTCTTTTGATACAGACTGGCTTAAGAAAAATAGGCTTTCATAATAAATGATGCATTATAAATTATGGTCAGCGTTTGCGTTTTCTTTACAATAAATTCAAACATAACGTTGGTATTTTGAATAAATGGGTGAAACGAATACGTACATCCAACTAATGAATTCTAATTAATAACAAAATATTACCCACATTAAGTATTCAATTTTAAACGTTTGCAGATACAACCGTTAGGCTACTAGCATCAGATCTCGCCAGTTTTATGCAGAGAATGAGATCATTGCCTCTACCGAATAGTACGTTGAAAAGTGAGCTCTTCCTCAAATGAGGGAGGGTGCTATATTTTTCCTAAACTGTCTTCGTTCCCATTATGTTCGATTACCTTTTTCAATGCTCTATAACTTTTTAATTAACTATAAAAAATCATTTAGGGAACACAAGGGGAATTCTTCCAGCAGTTACCGTGGATTTTGATAATCCCCTTAGCCTTGCTGAAGTAGTCTTGGATGTGCGCTTGATTTCCAGAAGCAAACTTGGTGCTACTCTCGAATTATAAAGCTGACACAATCCCAAATTACTGCCTGGAAAATTCTTCACTTCATTTTTCCTTTTAGGTAATGTGTGTAATTTCTCAACATTGACCCTCTCAAATGCCTGTACTACAACAAACATGAAACTATCAAACATATATTTTGGGATTGTAAAACAAATAAGGAGAATTGGGGCTGCCATCCAACAAGACATTTCTACTATCTTTGGGCACACTCTCTCTTAGAAAACATACCCATTCAGTCTCACCATGTCTAACAATTTAGACACTAAAATATTCAGATCTATACCCATTCAGTTTCACCATGTCTAACAATTTAGACACTAAAATATTTAGATCTATCATAATTAATCGTTTATGGATGCAGAGATGCATTGTTGTTTTCCTCTTGGAATTGTCATTCAGACATTATAATTTAGTATTGCTCTTCAAAATGAGCTCTCAAGTGTAAATCAGACAATTATGTTATTGGAAAATATAAATGATCGTCACTGAATTGATTCTTTGGATTTACCTCCACATAGGTGGAGGGCAGCTCTAGCAAACAGAGGATATAATAACTTTACTTCACAGATCCCACCAAAAAAATGCCATTCTTCAAATCATTTCCAAGAACTACTGAAAGTGAGAAAAGAACTTTGGATGGCTTGTTATTAATAGTTGAACTTGTCTTTTTTGTTTTTTCTATGTATACTTTTAAAAAAGATTCAGCTTGTTTCAATTAGAAACATTAATCATCGTAGAGCAAATCATTGGATTGATCTAGATTCATTGTTGTAGCTCTCACAATACATGCACGTTCTTATTATTTCTAGTCGCTCTTTGACAAGCACACCAACCACATACCATACTTATGAAAATCCAGACGCATACTGTAAATTAATAGCAAGCAAAGGAAAACAGTTGATAAGAAATGAAATGTTCATGGACAACACCTCTGTAATAACCACTTTATAAGGATGTCCGCTTAGAAAAGTTACCAGGTTTCTAAGTGACTAACATAAGGATAAAGAAAAAAGTGGTATGTGAATCCATTGGACACAGGCTTGATAACTTAAATTGCTTTTTATATAAAACCATTACATCTCTGGGGTTCAATGGACAAGATCAGATCCAAAATTACCCCTATCAAATAGCTTAAAAAAACATAAACGTTGAATTGTGGACTCTTCTTGAAATGAGACATGATGGTATTTTTCTTCTGAAATTCCTTTAATTCCATCTCTGGAGAAAAAGTTGTTCAATTTACAATTCTCTATTACTAATAGGTTGACAATCAAAAGATCCTTGAGGGAACGCAAGGCGAGTTCCTCCAGTAGTTACTATTGAACTTGAGCATCTCCATTGCCTTGGTCTTAGTCTTGGCTGTGCAATCGACTTGCAGGAGCATACACAGCTTTGCCACGGCCCCCACTTGCAACATCTCATTCATAACATGCTCAGAGGGAGAAAATTGACAAAGCGACCAAAGGATTCGAACAGCTTTCTCACTACCCAATTCCGACACCCGAAGTATTTTCTTAGAGACCGCAGGGATACCCATCGCGTGGTCGACCATGGCAGCCCGCCCTTCTGCACATCCGCACAGGACATCGAGAAGACATAACATCCTCTCGCAGCTATTCTTTTTCTCGGGACTCTGATCGGGAAGCAACTCGATCAAGGCAGAGACGGCGCCCGCCTCGATGGCTTTGATTCTGCTGCTCCTGCTATTAATAGTCATCGCGGTTAACACCCTAAGGGCGGCCACAGTAGCCTGCTCGCACACCTCCTCTGTCAACACCTCCAGCAGCCCTTCAATTAAATCATCGTTGGAATTCATAACCAACCGTTCCACGCCTTTCTTGGACACTGTCTGTGCAAGCACGGCGGCATGAAAGCGGGCGTTGGAAGTACCCCTCTTGAGAATGGAGGCCACGGAAGCGAGGCAGTTTGCACTGGCGAGCAACTCAACCGTCTCGTCTGGTAACGGAATCAGAGAATGAAGAATCCCCAAGGCTTCCTCGCAGGCCACCGCAACGTCGTAGCTGCAACCGGTTTCATCCGCTTCTGTGGAATGGTTTTCCAGGAGAGAGATCAAGGCCGCCGGTGCCTCAGACGAAGCGATGCAACGTCTGTTGGCCTCGCTTTTTTTGGCCAGAGATCTGAGATTTTTCAAGGCCTTCACTCGAAATGTCGGCACCGGGCAGGTCCCGATATCACGGAGCAATTCGTTGAGGTGATTAGTGTCCAGGGGCGGATCGGGTGTGGCGATGAGCGGGATGGCCGCGGAGGAGTTAGCGGTGGACCACTGTTGAATGAGGCGGCGCAGGGTGTGGTTGGGCGTGAGCTCTCGATTATCGAGGACTCGCATTGTGGCGGGGCAGGTGTTGTTCCCCATCGTAAATAACCACTTCTCAATGCTCTCCCTGTCGTAGGTGACCCCCGTGCACACAGTTACGGGATCCCGCATGATTTGCATTGATATTGAACACACAAAGTACGAAGGGATTTCTTCTATCTCCCCAATTTCATCCATCTTCCTCGCTCTGCTGCAAATGATGTCGCTGAATCTATCGACGCTGAATTTAATTATTGGATTTGGGGATGTTTCTATCTCCAGAATTCTATACAAGCAAAAGGTATGGAAGATGGGAAGACGTGCAGGCCTTTGCGATGTTAAAAGGGATTGTGAAGAGGCTACGCTGATTTAATGCGGGGGATTTAACGCGGACGCGCTTACTCTTAATAGACGCAATCTTGGTAGCCTTTTCAAAGATTTTGATAATTTAGTGAAGTCAAATATAATGTCGGTGGTGACAGTTGTGAACTCTTCAACGGTTATTACAAAAGAGTACACATATTCTAAGACCGGTCCGTAAAAGCCTATCTGCACATTCGCATTCTTTGTTATTACCGTCGAAACAAATACCGAAAAATCTTTGTTATATTCATCACATTACACGAGAAATGAATGCAACGTATTTTAATTAAGCTGAGCGAGTTTCGAACTGGGGAGCGCCTACTTTTTTTTTCTTTTGCACATGATGTTATAATGTAGTCGTTGGTGACTTGTTATCGCAGGTATTGTCTATCCAAATGCAGTTTTGAGTCGACTTTATATTAAAAAATAGATTGATTGAATATATTTTAATTCATTATTATTTTGATTAAATGTGTATTTAGTATGTTGGATAGATGTTATTCTTTCAAAAGGGGTTAGAATGTGGTATTGATAAATACATTTTATTATTTAAAAATATACAATAATTATATTAAGTTTTGAATTGAATATTATTATTAGAAGTTGGTCAATCATATTAAATAATAAAATAATTTAAAGTGATATGTGTATATTGTTTGTGATCTAAACTAAATCTCATAGTTTTAGAGAATGTATTTGGCACTAAAATATAAGGAAGTAAGTCGGTTTAGAATGACAAACCAAATCTCGTGACAATATTACAAATAATCATTAAATAATGTCATAAAGGATTCAATCTCTTTTAGATCTCTACAAGTAGCATAAGGGGCTTCCTCAACCATGATTTCCTCAAGTTGCAATGTTGCATTTAGGTCTAATTTGCTTCTACAAACACCTTCATATCACTATAATGCCCTCTATTACTATGATAGAGTTTCTTGCCAACTAAGCACTTGAAGCTTGACCCTTTATAATTGAATCATGTTGATGCTATTTATATATTTATCCACCACTCAAGATACTTTTATATTATTCCGATAGAGTAAATTCATTAAATTTGTATCATGAATCTATGTCACATGTCTAACGCTTTTCAAATAAGTTGTTAGATGCATGCATGGGCTTAATAAATGCTCATCACTTAACAAATCACCCCTCAATTAATCAAAACATGCCAAACACCATTTTCCCACTCCACTAAGCTCTTTTACTAATAAACTATTGTAATACACCAATATAAACCCATGTGGCAACAACGATGGTCTATGGGAAACCTTTACTCTTTACTCATTTGTCACTACTTTCCATAATTAGTAGAGGTTTGTAGTGAATTAATATCCATACTCTTGAGACCTTAAAGAAACTCATCGCTCAACCTAGACACGATCTTACCTCTTACTGTGCATGGATTAATCAGCTTATATGAGTTATTGTTTATAGAAAAAATATAATTGACTTAGGACACTATGTTGAAAAAACCTAAGCATGCCATCATTCTTCCTCAACCAATCATAGGACTGCATGACTCATACATTGTCAATCGATTTCTTAAGATAACAATAGTGGTTGATATAAGAAAATCAACAACATAGACCCAAATAAGGAGGGGCCCCTATATCAAACTAACTAATGAAAAAATATCATTTAACACCATTCCTTGGCCTTCTTAAATCATCCATGAGTTACCCAATCATGCCACATTATCACATCTAATGACACAAATTTCATGCAAATAAAAATAAAAAATAAACCTAAAACCTAAAATCACACTCATCATTGATCAAAGATGATCAATGACCACTACAACCTTGTTAAATAGGTGCGGGACAACTGAGAGGGGGGGTGAATCAGTTGTCACAAAATTCAAACTTAAAATTGCAACACTTATTAATTTCACAATTGCACTATTATGTTATTAAGTAAGAACATAAAACACAAATAATAAAAAGAAAATCAACACAATGAACACCAGATTATTTACGTGGAAAACCCAATGAGGGAAAAATCATGGCGAGGGTTAACTCACAATATAAAAGATTATAAACTAAATACAAAGGCTCGCTGCCAAGGGCTCACTACCCAAAAGAGGACTCATTGTCCAAGTGCAAAGGCTCACTGCCTACAGAAAGGACTCAAAGTCCAATAGGGAGGCTCACTACCTACAATTACAAAAGAGAACAAAATATCCACCACAAAAATTAACACACATCCGTAGGATTGCATAAACCTTTAGCTCACTGCCTTCAACACAACTCACTCACACATATATTTTTTCTCTTATGATTTGTGGCCCACTTTCATCACTTTGCATCACTCTCTTATTCAACTCTTCATAATTAGTCTTTCTCTTATACCATCCTCATCCTTAGAAAATTTTTCAAGGTCGGCCACAAATATCTCATTTCATAAATTCAAAATACTCAACATTCCCATGGTGGAAAGAAATGAGAGTGGACCAAAAGAACATTTTTCAAGATAAAAAATAACACCTCAAACCAATCACATGCTTCCTTAATTGAATTTTATTCTTCGAATGAAGTG
>VDFB02105430.1:0-15178 GCA_007258455.2 Sequoia sempervirens | reverse complement strand
TGTGGTTTAGTTTTAGATTAGGGATAATATTCTATTATACTAAATCATTTAATATTATGCCAATATAGATTAAGATAGCTAATCTCCCACTTGAAATCTAGTTGTATTCTTTCTTTGAATCTATTGGTAATGTATTGGATAGTCATCTAATGAATAAATTTTCCACCTTAGTATTCTCCCACATAAATTTTTCTCTCTTTGGTGCATCTTGACATGTATAAATATATTTGGGTGGATATTGTTTTTCAAGAGGTGGATCTTCCTTTGGTTTAGCCTCTTGATTATGAGGATTTACCTTTATTATGTAATGATTATTTCAAAATTGGTCACATGGATTCAAATTTTCATCATTCTAAACATCAGGTAGATGGTGAGGCTTCTTGGTAAAGGGAATTTCTACCCCATCATTTACTATTGATGAATCTATGAAGTATGAAGTATTTAGTCTCTTAGGTCTTATTCATCTATTGGATTTCATTTGGTCATAAATTTATTTTATCTTTCCTTCATGTTAGGTTATTTCTTGTTGTATTTTGGGTCTTTTTTTCATGGTTGTACAAGGGTTTGGGAACTTTCAAAAAGCCACCTTAAATCATTATAAAAATATATATTAGTATATTTGATTTTACATTCCTTGAATTTCTATTTAATTTTCAATCAAATTCACTACATTTGTGAGGTCTAAACTATTTGTTAAAAATATAGATTAGCCAAATATCTATAGGTAATTCTAACAAATTTTAACATTAAAAGAAAAAATTCTATCAATTTTAAAAAGTGAACAAAGAGCACATGTAATTATTTTTAACTTCCATCGGTAAGAGGTTTCTACGAATGCCACAAGTCATACCGAGTCCATCAGCATTCACTATGTTTCTATTGGCAAAAGATTCCTCTATCAGCAAGAAGTCTTACCGATACTCACAAGTCATACCGATCTCACTTTGCTATTGGCAAGACTTCCAAATGTCACCAGGAGGTTACACCGAGCACCCCCAAGTCCTACCGAGCTCCAAACACCGGTCGCTAAGACATCAACTTGTCAGCCAAAAGTTTCCCTGAGGTTCCAATGTTACAACGAGGTCACATAAAGGTCGGCATGACCTTCAACATTTGTGGAGACCTTTCACCGACGATGCAAGTGTTACCTCGAAGACTCCACACCATCGGCAAGACTTAACATCTTCACTAAGACACCTTCCCGAGATCATTGCATTACCCCAAAGACCTTTCATTATCAGTGAGACATGAAGCTTTTGGTAAGATTTCTCTCTGGTGCCACTAGGGTTACCCTGATAGCCATAGGCTATCAGTAACACATCTCCTAGTCACTAAGACTAGTGTCTTTCAGAAAGACATCACTCCAAGATCCTTGTGTTATTCCGATGACTAACACTGTCGGCAGGACATATGATTCTCGCTAAGACTTCTCACCGAGCCTGTCGAGTTACTCCGATGTTCTACCTTTGAGTCTTCGTCAGTGAGACATATGCGTATCGTTGAGACATCATAACGAAACCCTTAAGTTATCCCGAAGCCCGTGGTCGCCGAGAGTCTCGTTGATATCTGATTGAATGGCCTTTCAGCCAGAGATCTTCCAAGTGTTGTAAGGTTATGCCAAACGCTCCTTGTCACAGTGATAGACTTCCATAGAGTATCAGTTCGGTGAGACTCCTCTAAGATCACAGTGACCTGAACACAACATGATGCTATAAACTGCTAGTCGGCCAGACATGAGACTTGTCACACCGACTTTTCTCCAGTGAAGGTTTCAGCCTGAATTGTTTGTGCATTTGGATATGAATCTAATTGAATGCCTTTCCATATCATTATGGAAAATTTTATTATTGCAAACCTAACTCTAACACTAATTAAACCTTGACCCTAACTTGATTGAACTTGTATTATAACCCTAACTCTAACACTAATTGAACTGTAATCGTAAGCCTAGGTATCGTTGAAACCTAACCCTAATTGTATTAAAACCCTAGATAACTATAATTGAACCCTAACCCTAAAATAAACAATAACCCTTACCTTAATTGAACCCTAACTCCAATTCTAGCCCTGATTTAAGACTAATCTTAACCCTGACCTTAATTAAACCGTTATTGAATTGTAACCCTAATTGATCCCTAACCCAAATTGAATACTAATTGAACCCTAACCCTAAGTGAATATAAAATTTAATTAAACTCCAACCATAACCTTAATTAAACTCCAACCATAATCCTATTTGAGTTTTGAACCTAATCATAACCATAATTCAACCTTAACCTTAATTGAGCCCTAACCCTAAACATGAGTTCAATTGAGTTTAAGGTTCAAATAGGGCCAGACTTTAATTAAAATTAGGTATAGGATTGAATTAGGATTAGGGTTGGGGTTGGGGGTAAATATTAAGGTTCTATGATAAAGCTTGGGGTTAGTGCTAGGGTTCAATGGGGGCAAGAGTTAGTATTAGGGTTAGGGTTATGGTTCAATTAGGGCTTCATTAATGTTAGTTATAGAATCGTAGTTATGTTTAGGGTTGGATATAAAATTAGAGTTAGGTTTGGAGTTAATTAGTATTAGTTATGGCTTATCCTCTTACATCACAAGGGTTTTGTTACATGGTTGAAGGATACAAATGATGACTGCCTAACTATTCATGCTCTTGATTCTTTTTAAAGTGACCTCTCTCTGGGAGTGGATGGATCTTTTTCTATTGGTGTTTCTCTCACATGTCCCTCATACAGTCAGTTGTATCTTTGGGTCTCCAAAATTGAGATCAGGGGGAGGGAGAGAAAGGGATATAGATAGGTAGAGGAGGAGAGATAGAGATGAGGGGGAGAGAGGGAGAGATAGGTTGAAGAGGAAAAGAGCATAGAGAGGGAGATAGTTAGGTAGAGAAGGGAGAGAAAGAAGAGGGGCTTGAAAGGGAGAGCAATATGTAGAAAGAGAGAGAGAGAAGATTTGGGAGAGAGGGAGAGATAGCTCAATATATATAGAAAGGGAGAGGGAGAGACATAGAAAGGGGGTGATATAGAGAGATAGAGGGAGAATATGGTGAATTAAGAGATATATAGATCCTGATAGAGGTAGAGAAAGATATGGATAGAAAGAGATAGAGAGAGGAGGGGGAGATCAGAGGGAGAGATAGGTTGAAGAGGTCTTAAAGGAGAATTATCATAACTTTAATCAAATGGCATGCTACCTTGAGCATAACTCCCCAAGGACACATGCCATCCTTGGATTGTTGACATGAAACAACCAATCAAAATTTAGTTTTTGTCTCTCATATTAATATATATTACTATTATATTAAATATATATTATATTAATTATATTTTGCATTATATAAAAATATACTTTTTATTAATTATTAATTATAATAATTTTATACGTATTTAACAATTTTGTTAAAGAATATAATATATAATTATAATAATTTGAATAATTATATTGTTTAATATAATGTAAAATATAGATAATATATACTTAACTATATTGTAGAATATTAAAACCTAGCTAAATGGCACCATAATTTTAAATTTAATTAACATACTGTAAAACCTAACAAAACTAGGTTGTAGCTCATCAAATTGGAGAAGTGAAAGGTCAATACCAGCACCGGGGAAGACTTTGGAGTTAAACATAGGTCAATACTAGCACCGACGAAGAGTTCATAGGAGTGAAAACAAGGCCAATATCAGCACCAGGGAAGAGTTTGGAGGAGTGAAAATATCCAATACCAGCGCTGAGGATGAGGTTGAGGGCACTCAGGGAAAATCGATGACCAAGGGACAATGAGTACTGTAAGTTTGGCACCTCCATTCTCTTTAACCTGCAATTTTCATGCCAAGTTTCCAAAGATCTTCTCATACATTGGCACCCACATTCTCTTTAACCTGCAATTTTCATTCCAGTTTTCCAAAGATCTTCTCATACATTGGCACCCCCATTCTCATAAAATGGTATAAGATAAGAGAGAAAAAAATAAAATAGCCTCAGGTCTTGGTGAAACTTCCATAATCCACCCACATCTTGGTTGAGGTCTAGGATAAATTAAAAATATAACAAGAAAAGGAGAAACAAAGACATAATGAAACAACAATAAAACTTTCTGCCTTTTATTCATAAACAAATTACATATATATAGGTGTATAACACCCAACAACAATCTATAATTAAGCTAAATACATTGACAGCTAACTAGATTTGTTCAATAGCAAACTGGAGCTAACTAAACAGAACTAGAACTAATAGACACCTAACTTGACACCTCTACATAACATGATGACACATATACATCAATGTGTAGTTCATTATTTATTTGAGTTGAAGCATTAATTCCAACATCCCCTCTTAATGCTACAACACTAAATATATTGACTACAAAACAATAGGAAATACATTATGCAAAATCTGTTCTTTGAAAACAGTTCTTAGACCAATAATAATTCTTCAAGTTGCTCCCTAGAATAGTTTCCTAGCTATAATCGAAGTTCCTAACATGATTGGACACCATTTGCACATGAAATGTCTCATCACCACTATAAAGGTATGATATTGGACTTCCAGATTTTTGGATCCTCCTCTAAACTATTGGAAACCAATCCTCACTCACATGCATGTCTCATAACCCCGATAAGGTATAGTTCTTCGATCCACTAACATCTCAAACTATTAAGCATCTATCTATCCTCTACTACTTCCTTTACTATCTTCAAAGTATTGACCACTTCAAAATAGAAAACTACTTCAGCTTCAATAAAATCATCTTCATCATCTTCTGATGGTTATTCATCAATGGCTAACATTCTCTCAACTCTTACAACTCAACAACAACAACAAACTCCTTTGTAGCAGCAATAAGCAACTTACATGCACACAACACCAAGACCTGCCATGGGCTTTGATACCAAAATTAAAAATATAACAGCAAAAGGAGAAACAAAGACATAATGAAACAACAATAAAACTTTCTACCTTTTATTCATAAACAGATTTCATATATATAGGTGTATAACACGCAACAACAATCTATAATTAAGCTAAATACATTGACAGCTAACTAAAGTTGTTCAACAACAAACTGGAGCTAACTAAATAGAACTAGAACTAATAGACACCTAACTGGACACCTCTACATAACATGATGACACATACACATCAATTTGTAGTTCATTATTTATTTGATTTGGAGCATTAATTCCAACAAGGATTTAATCACACATAGCCTTCATCGCATGAGTCTGAAGCAATTGTAGACTTAGCCCAAGTGTATGCTAGGCTAAGCTAGATCTAATGAATGGAAATAGAGGCATATAATTCTTCTTTAATACCTCCACCACAAACATATGAAAGGAAAGGTCTCCTCCCTTCTTGGTAGTGATAACCTCCTCCACACACAACCCTTAAAAATTATGAATAAAGGAATACAATATTTAAAGAACTCAAAGTTGATTCTCTCCTACCTGGTGCAATTTGTCATTTTATCCTTACAAATGTTTATAGAGATTACTAGAGGCACATAGACCGATTCTTCATAATAGAAGAATTTGATCATACTTTTCCAATGATGGCATTATGACACTTAGGAGTCCTCATTAAATGCCCCAACATTTAAGGAGTCCTCATTAAGTGCCTTAAACTCAACTTTCGATATGTTTTTGGAAATATTTTAATATCTCAAATTCAAATTTCACATGTCAGCTTTCAGGATTTGATAATTGGGAAATTAGAAAGGAATCCTATAAAACTAAGTCTCACATTGATTTTACACTAGAGCAAATTAGACAAGGAAGAGAAATTCACATTTGGGAGATATTAGAAGATGGAATCACTTAGGAGATAATTTTCTCAAGTGTAAAATAAATGTGAGACTTAGTTTTATAGGATTCCTTTCTAATTTCCCAATTATCAAATCCTGAAAGCTGACATGTGAAATTTGAATTTGAGATATTAAAATATTTCCAAAAACATATCCAAAGTTGATTTTAAGGCAATTAATGAGGACTCCTTAAATGTCAGGGCATTTAATGAGGACTCCTTAAATTTCCTCATTAAGAATTTTATCATACCTTATAACCTGTGAAATTCTAGTGACGAAATGATAGATTAATCATAATGTCACCTTGGGATCAGATCACCATAAAAGAACTTCATCCAAAATCCTTATAATGAGTGCAGGTACCACCAAATAGGTATTTGTCAGATCTGTCTTCCTCGAGCGAGGGAAACTTAGGAAGAGAAGATGAAAGTGAGACATGTAGTAGGTCTAAAAGAGGGAGATCAACTAGAGGTCAAAAGATTAGAAGAAAATTCCATAAATGCATGGAATTTTTTCTTGCTGAAGGGGGGTCATGTTCTTAAGATGACAAGAGCATAGGTGACATTGAGGTGCCATTGAGGTACAAACATCTATGGAAAAAATGGGTACCCAAGGAGCTTCCTTCAATAAACATTGATTTTTGTGTCAACGAGAGGAGATATCGCATAGCACCATCGTCATTACATGCTTTGGGCCTATTTTGCATGGATGGCATAAAGGTCTGTTATGACAAAGTTACTGAATTGATGGAGTATGTTGGACCTTGTTACAGTTACAAAGATTGGATGCAATTGTTTCGATATACACGAAGTATGCATAGGTATGGACTGTCAGAAAATTATATACAATTAAAAGATAAGGATCAAAATAAAGGAGTGGCTATGTACATTGATGGAAGGCCAAAAGCATCAGGGAATATTACAGGCTTTATAAAGAGCACATGACCTGTGTCAACAAATAAGCAACCCAATTACATATTTGAGGCGCACGATGGAAACCGTGTATTTGTATGTGCGATAAAATCAATAATTGCAGGGGAAGAGTTGCTAATCGATTACAACTTGAATCACTTAGTTACAAGCACACTTACTATGGGGGTGGTATGTACTATGTACCATTTTACCCAACCTCCAATTAATGAATCCTTTAATATACCATTTTATTCTTATGTTTTTTTCGCAAGTCTATTGGTTTCATTTTAATAATATTTTTTTATATTTAATTTTTGTCGTAGCAGGACATTGACCGTACGGGGAAGGCTCCGACCCAGAGCACAAATCACAATGCATCTTCAGGCGCTTCTACCCGACAGGTTTATCTCATTGTAATTATACAAATTAGATACAAGAAAAATGTTTTATTATTATGTTTTTTTCATAAGTTTATTGGGTTAATTCCATTAATGTTTTTAATATTCTTTTTGTAGTCGAGTGATCGGGGAAAGGCACCAACAGTAGACGAGAGCATCCATAGGAGGTGCAATCATTATTATGTGATGATGAATATCTTTATTCAAAGAAAACCCTCTCGATATGATAAGGAAGACCTGAAAAATGCAATGAAGAAATCCTAAGTTGTTATTCATAGTGCCCTCAATAGGATGGGAGATACAGAGGCTACAATATTGACAGAGAGAGCACAAAACTTGCAAGTAAGTTGTCATGAGGTCTTTAACTATAACATAAGTTCATTCATGGTTTTATATTTTGTACTCTTTTATGTCATGAACTAAAATATGTGTTATTTTTACAATATTTTTTGCATCCTCATGATGCTCCTGGCCATGATCAGGGTACTGCAAGTGCTACCCAAGGAGTAGGGGTTGGTACAAGTGTCCATCCTGATCTTCTTGCACATACATCACATCATCTGACCCGTTCATCCATTCCTATATTGTCGTCTGAAATGTCAGTAACACATACCATGCATCCGTTAGTGCACCATCTAATAATGAACACATGCCGTAACATACGACATGTACCTAGGATGCGAGGCCAATAGTGGTGATATTTTAGCAAAGATTCTTTGGATCTTCCCCAGACATTAGTAATAGATATTTCTCAGGTTTCGGTCACACTTGTGGTGACCGAGGATTTCGCTCCCATAAAGATAGAGAAGGTCCCATGTACTTTAAAATGTTTTAATTATTATTATATATAATCCAATTGAAATTTACTTATTGATCGCTCTTTTTAGACTATTGATCCCATGATGATTTTGTAGGAAATGATTTTTTTTATAAACATATAAGTGATATTACATTGGATCTCTTTGGGCCCACCATACGTACACGGTGGAATGCCCAAAATCAAGATTTAAAAGATGAGCTCATTAACCATTTAGTTGTGCTCTTCGATGATAAAACATTCAACCGAACCAATGTCCTTAAGAAAGCTGGTACCCATCTAAAGTATGTGAGGGACCAATATAGGTCACATTTAGAGAAGAACAAAAGTATGTGCATCTCCCCATGATTCTGGAGAGGGAGTGGAAGGACCTGGTTTCAGATGGAAAGGAGAAGGCTGAAAAGAAAAAAGGAAAGACACCACCCGGCCAAGGAAGGTATGTGATACTATCAACCATAGCAACAAAAATATTTTGGGGAATAAATTAGCAAACCAAAAGTATAAGATTTTTTGAAAAAATGGGGAAAAAATCGTGAAAAATTTGGGAAAATTTTGGATTTAAAAAAAGATGTAAAAAATTGTAGAACAAAAGATAAAAACTATTTTTTTTTAAATTGGAAGGCATTTCCATAGCATAGAGATATAGAGAGCAAATTAAATAAAGAGTTTAACTAATGAAATGTAGAAAATAGATTTTTGTAGTTTATATTCATATTGGTGATTACATTCATTGCATTGCACATCTTTCAAACTCAAAGCATTACTTCGCATTGCATAACTGATATCTAGATGCTGATAGATGACAAAATTTCATTTACAATATAGTTTTTTACTAATTCAACCTAAGCACTTATGCAATTAGTTCACATTGCATAACTAATAACTAGGAGCAACTGCCAATTGCATTAGCTTGTCATGGTATTCCATGAGACCACATTTCTTTAAGGAATTTTTTCAAAGAGTTCATTGCCTTGTCTTTGCTATGACATTTTTCATACATGTCTACCAAAGCATTTTATCAAATAGTTCACTATCTTGCTGCTATGGCTAAAAGCCTAAAGTAGGTGCTTTCAAACAAGCTATGGATGCTTGGAAAAAATCTATCAAAGCATAATAGTAAGCAATAGCATAGACAAGGAAGTGAATTGTTTGAAAAAATGCCTCAAAGAAATGTGGTCTCATGGTGATGGAATGCCATGAAAATCCATAGACAAGGCAATGAACTATTTGAAAGGATGCCTCAAGGAAATGTGGTCTCATGGTGATAGAATGCCATGATGAATGCCTATGGTGATGGATTGTCATGGCATTCCATCACCATGAGAACACATTCCTTTGAGCCATCTTTTCAAAGAGTTCATTACCTTTTCTATGGTATGACATTTTTCATACACATCTACCAAAGCATTTTATCAAACAGTTCACTGCCTTGCTGCTATGGTTAAAAGACTAAAATAGGTGCTTTCGAACAAGCTATGGATGCTTGGAAAAATATATCGGGAAAGCATAATAGTAAGCAATAGTACAGACAAGGGAGATGGAACTATTTGAAAAAAATGCATCAAAGAAATGTGGTCTCATGGTGATAGCCATGATAAGCCATAGACAAGGCAAGGAACCGCTTTAAAAAATGCCTCAAAGAAATGTGGTCTCATGGTGATGGAATGCCATGACAAGCATCACCATGAGACCACATTTCTTTAAGGAATTTTTTCAAACAATTCATCAGCCTTTGTCTATGCTACCACATTTACATGTCTACCAGCATTTTTATCAAACAGCCACCTTTGCTATTATGGCTAAAAGCCTAAAAGTGCTTTCAACAAGCTATGGATGCATGGAAAAATATCTATCAAAGCATAATAGTATAGGGGTTAAAAGATAGATAAGGTGTTGAACCTGCTTTGAAAAAATTGCCTTTGAAGAAATGTGGTCTCGGTGATGGAATGCCACATCTAATGCCTATGGCTATGGATTGTCATGGCATTCCATCACCATGAGACCATATTCCTTTGAAGCATTTTTTCAAACAATTCATCACTTTGTCTATGCTAATGACATTTCACATGTCTACCAAAGATTTATCAAATAGTTCATTGTCTGCTGCTAGGCTAAAAAGCCTAAAACAAAAGCTGCATGCTATGGATGCTTCTTGAAAAATCTATCAAAGCATAATAGTAAGCAACAAGCCATGGTCTCATCAAATTTTTTTTCGCAGGAAAATCAACATGATTTTATTCACCTTTTTTCAGAGGTTTTAAAACACATTTTTGGTGATTTTGCAGTTTTAAATGGGAAAAAATTGTTGACCAAAAGTCAGAATTTTTAAAAAAATTGGGGAAAAAAAACATCCAACTTATAGATTTTTTTAAAATCGTGATTAATCGAGTTTTTTTGTAGAATTCTTTTACTATGCTATCAACAATGTAATTATATATTGATTACTCTTTCTTTTTACATAATCTAACATATTTCAAACTTTTCATAGGCTGCCTGACACATCGAAGGCAACAAAGGCAAGACTAGAAAAACACAGGCAGCACAAACTTGGCTCTGGTGGTTATATGAAATTAGCCACACGAATTGTAAGTATCAATAAATGAAATATTGCATCCAAATAATAAATTGCAAACAATTTTTGTTTTATCACACCAGAGAAGCAAAATTGATGATCTTATGAAAAAATGTAGGGCTCTGAATTCAACAGAGTTCCCACAAAAGAGGACCTAAAGATTGCCTTCTAGCAAGGCTATGGAGCCTTGGCTGAACGCCTAAGAGTCTTGACTAGGCAAACACAATCTTCCACTACATCCGAGATGCAAGTAAATAAACTTAATAAAGTTTATTTAAAATTGAATACTTGTGCAATTTGTTCAATATTAATTTCCACCATAAGGAAATTGCATGCCTATTTGTTTTAAACATACAAGCAATGATAATATTGCACATGACAATGGAATGCAGCATAGTGAGGGTGGAGCATAACCTACAGATGAGCATGATCAGGCTAGAGAAGATCAAGAACGTGATGTGGCCCCATCAGGTAAAGAGGACCACTCTCATGTTCTTTTAAACATATTTAATTGCAATTGATGTAGCAATTAATGTAACCTTTCATGTTTCAACTATAGAGCATGTAGAGTGTGATCAACGTGTTGAGCATGATCAGGCTAGAGAAGATCATGAACATGATGTGGCCCCATTAGGTAAAGAGAACAACTCTAATGTTCTTTTAAACATATTTAATTTCAATTGGTGTATTAGTTAATGTAACCTTTCATGTTTCAACTGCAGATCAAGATTTAGAGGGTGTTCAACATGTTGAGCATGAGTCTATAAGAGAAGTTTAGGAACATGATGTGAACCCATTAGGTAAAAAGAACCACTCTAATGTTCTTTTAATTAATGAAATACTTGTAACAATAATAATAAAACATATCAATTTAAGATTTCTTTGTTATTGCAGCAAACCCCCCCTTCTAGCGGCATCCACGTCGTGAGCACACAACTAGGCGTACATTAAGATCGTGAGTAGAGGGAAGAACAACTAAAGGGGGGATAGAGATTTATAAAATGATACTCCACTTCAGATTTATTTATCTTTAAAAAAGAAACAAAAAAAAAAGTGATTGTAATCATATCATGATAACCATATTTTTGATAATATGTAAAAACTCAAACAATGAATGTTATATGTTAATGAATGAATGTTATATGTTAATTAATGAATGTTATATGTTAATGAATGAATGTTATATGTTATTAATTGATGAATGAATGAATGTGAATATGTTAATGAATGAATGCTATATGTTAATGAATGAATGTTATATGTTATTAATGGATGAATGAATGATTAATGTTATATGATTGGGTATGGGGAATTGAGAGTGATGTAAGGGGGGGGGAGGGGCCAAATGAGTTTCCACCGTCACATGGTTGGTCCTATGAAGTAGAGAATATTAAACTATTCTGGAAACAAAGAGAAGCTCAATAAAGGTAATGCACTTTTTCAATATAGAATTGCATCATTTGAAGCATCAAACCAATATGCAAAAGATGAAAGAAAGTGCTAACTTTTCACCATATGGTGGGCGAAAAAATGAGTCTTTATGATTCTAACCATGCTCTCGATCAAAATTTGAAGTTGTTTCCATTCCAACGTTCTAAGCTTAGCTTGTTTTGTATGGCTTTGTACACATTGTGTTGTGTGTGGATTTGGTTTCAAAGCTCTATTTCTTCTATTTTTAGTGGTGACATAACTCTAAAATTTGACTTTTGTGCATAACAGGTTAGTGGAAAAATTGACAGCTCTGAAGGGTTTAGAGGCTCGATTGGGATAGATACATGGATATTTGGATCTTGTACCATGAAATTTTATACCACCTACAGGTATGCAAAAAATTTTGTACTCACATTCATTCTTGATCATAAATGTTCTAAATGATATTAATGCTTCAAACATAAGATTTGTTTCATTGTTATAATGATCAAAATGTTATAATTTACTATACATTCAAGCATTCTCTTTCCCCCTACCCTTTGCTCTCTCCCTCCTCCTTTGCTATAAAATTTCTATCCTTTAGTCTGTCATTTTCTCTCTGCACCCTCTCACAATTCAGTTTGTACATTTCTCTTTCCTTTACTAACAACTGAATTTGTGCCTTGTTTAGCTTTGCAACATTTATTCCAATTTCTGTAGTAGCCACACACTACAAATGTGGTTGAACTTAACTTCATGACAAATTGGTGTAGACTACATGACACTTCTACCCATTTTGAAGTTAACTGCCCTGAGATGGAGAAAGTGGTTAAGATGGCACAAGCGGATGCTTAGACATTCCAAGGGAGCTCTAACAAAGGAGGAGGCTTGGTGGATATAGCCTTGGCATATGATCTGTTTGATGAAGAATCTACTTTTCCAAGGCAAGAGGAGAATGGTCCAAAAGAGGATGTATACGATGCTCAGGCCTTTCAGACAAAGGGGAGACATTTTCTGAGAACTTAGAATAAGGGTCCATTTACTACATCAGCTCTACCCAACCATGTGGTTCCACTAAATCTAGGTGTTGATAATAATCCCCCCCACCTAAGGGTCCATCAAAATTCTACAATAAAGGTAATTCAACTTCTATTCCTAAGTATAATGTGAATAATAATATGGAATTTGATGTTGTTTTTGAGATGCAGAAGCAAAAAACTTTTTTGTCATTCTTTGACATTCTAAGATGGTGCCCCACCCAACATGAACTGGTGATGAGGGCTTTAGAGGAGCTAGACAAATCAAAAGGAAAGGCTAATGTGACACTAGCTACTAACATGAATGCACCCATGTACAAGAATAAGGTAGGGACTCCTCCATTCCTTTTGAGTTAAGGATTTTTGGAAAGAATTCACACAATTGTCTCCTAGATTCAAGAGCTTCTGGTAATGTCATGTTATTTTCCATATGTATGAAATTAGGTTTAAAAAGGGGTCAATGTGGTTGGGGAGTTAAAAAATGTACATGTACAAGTTGGGTCGGATCCACATATCCACACATATATGGATATTTAGGTGGCAGATATCCCTGAAACCTATGGTATGCTCCTAAGCCGTTAATTGATGAAGAGTATAGGGGGATATATTTCCCTAGATTTCTATCATATGTGGCTACCATGGAAGGGAGTATCTTCTCAAATCAAGATTGAGAGTGAACCTTTCCTAAAGCATATGATTACAGAGTATGATTACCCCAACAAGGTAGCATATTTTGAAACTGAAATAGGAGTTTACAAGAGAGAGGATATTATGACTCTCTCGATGCTTCATTCTGATAATTTTCCACTTGAATAATTCCCTAATCCCATTATTAGTGTTAACCAACAAGTACTGATCAGGAAACTACAACAGGATCAGTTGATTTTGGGAAAAGACATATACTTGTGGAGCCTCTTACTCCCAAATTGTTGTAGGGTGCACTATCAAAATCATTTTGAATTAACATGTCAACCTTGCATAAATATTTTGAATCATGTTTTTCAAGTAGGAGAAACTTGCCATAGTCATCTTGAAGCCATTCTAGGTCAGTTTTCATTCAACGCTAAAGATGCTACTATTCTAACAAGGGATAACACCCTTCAAGAGGAAGTCATTCCTCATCTTGAATCAGTTCAGGTCCTAGTTTTGGACCAACATAGCCATACTAAACAACCTCAAGGTTTGTTTAATGCCCCTATACCCACTAGTTTACCAATACCCAAGGGGCTGATGAAAACATCAACTGCCATGAAGATGTGCAAGAATTATATTCTGCACTTGATCTAGATCTAAATGGTATTTTTGATAATCATCCTAAGTAGCAATCTCCTAAGTCTGACATAATGAACCCTTTGGCTTACCTACTCTTTCCCCTTTATTCCAAGCTCCTTCCAACTTTTAGGTTCATAACATGGCCAAATGCCTCTCGTGGTCAATAACTACTAACTTCCTATGGGGTGGGTACAAAGCCCAAATCATTAGTGATCCTTCATCAGTATTATACCTAGACCTTGCATACGCCTCTATTACCTTTTCTTTATCAAGTTTATCACAAGGATAAATTTGCATTTGTCCTTACATCACTCGGCATAACCTTACAGCACTCAAGAGATCTCTGGCCAAAAGGCCATTCAATTGGATATCGGTGAGACTCTCAGCAACCACGGGCTTTGGGATAACCTGAGGGTTTTGTTATGATGTCTCGGAGATATGCATATGTATCACCGACGAAGACTCAAAGGTAGAACATCAGAGTAACTTGGCGGGCTCGGTGAGAAGTCTTAGCAAGAATCATATGTCCCACTGACAGTGTTAGTCATCAGAATAACACAAGGATCTTGGAGTGATGTCTTTCTGAAAGACACTAGTCTTAGTGACTGGGAGATGTGTTATCGATAGCCTATGGCTATCGGGGTAACCCTAGTGGCATCGGAGAGAAGTCTTACCGAAAGCTTCATGTCTCATCAATAATGAAAGGTCTTCGAGGTAACGCAATGATCTCAGGAAGATGTCTTAGCGAAGATGTTAAGTCTTGCCGATGGTGTCGAGTCTTCAGGGTAACACTTGCATCGTCGGTGAAAGGTCTCCACGAATGTTGAAGGTCTTGCCGACCTTTACATGACCTCGTTGTAACATTGAAACCTAGGGGAAACTTTTGGCTGACAAGTTGATGTCTTAGCGACCGGTGTTTGGAGCTCGGTAGGACTTGGGGGTGCTC
>VDFB02105429.1:29113-50210 GCA_007258455.2 Sequoia sempervirens | reverse complement strand
TTGATAGCTGCATTTCATTACTTAATGTTTGTAGACACTGCCATAATTTCATTTCATTGCTGAAAATGATGCTATCAGAATATGACTCCATGCTTGATATCACTGTGCTATCCATTATCATAGATAATTAGTTTCCTATTGAAGCCACTATTTTTTATCATTTCACATGATATATTCTTGGCATATCTTGATTAAGTTCTCAAGAAATAATGCTAGATGTCTCTAGCATAGGCATATTCACCTCTTCAGTAATGATATTCACCTGTGAGTACTTGAGTAACAGGGCTAGAGAGGTGGATATGCCTATGATAACATATATGTTTTATATCTTGATTCCTATAAGAATATGCAAAAAATACATAAAATAAGGCACTAAGATCAATAACACTTCATCCCTCTAAAAATTTGAGGGAAACATGTTGGGCTCAACCCTTGTGGGAGCCACATTTTACTCCACATGTTGAAATTTGATGAAACAAAATAGCAACATTAATTTTCCTATACCTGCAAAGGAAGCAAACATGTTAGAAAAATATGTGCATATGACTCATGTGTTTGATCATTCTTTAATTCTTGGACATGATATATGCAAACTGTTTTAATGAAAATTAAGGTCAAGTTATATTTTTATAGATGTATGCACATGTATGGATTAGTGACCTTTCATTTCTCTAACAACACTCTCTTTCTCAGATGTAGGCAACTAGGAGCAATAGGGAGGCTGAAGCTAGTTGCAGGACAAGCAGAAGACTAACAAAGATGCAGGGCAACTCAACTAGGACTCATCATTTAGGAAATTACGAGTCACCCTTCCTTATATGTGCATTCCTTTCTATTAATATCTACAAAAGTATAATTTTCTCTTTCATTTGTATTACAATAGTTAGTCTCATGGCTTGTCAGTAAAGTTGGGGAAACCATCGCTTACAAAAAATCTCAAAAAATTCCCATGTTAGCTTCCATGAGTTGATATTGAGTTCTAATGTTTTGTTCATCCACTAGTTAGAGGCTTCTCTTGCTAACTGGTATGCACCCCAAGCAGCTTTAGTGGTCTTAGTGTGATTTTTTATTTCAAAATAATTTTCCATTTGGACAAGCCATGCCTTAGCTTCATCTCCATTGGAACTTCCCTCAAACTTGGGTGGAACAATCTTCTTCATTTCTGTGGAAAGTTCAGAAGTCATATGCTTCTTATTTCTTTCCTTAGATGGTGTTGGTGATTTTTCCCTATCATGATCATGGGTTTCATTATATCCATGAGAATATTTTTCACCCTCATTCTCATTAATGGGAACCTCTTTCTCAACCCTAGCTTTTACCCTTTCTTGTTCAAGGTTGTCCAGCCTTGCCAAGATTTGGTCAATTCTAGCTTCAATTCTTGTTGGTCCTTTCCCAACTTCTTAGCTACCACTAGGATTGGTTCTTGTCCTCATGTCTTCACAAGATCGAGTTTTACTTGAATGTTTATCCATGTTAGACTAATTTATGTTATCAACTATCTTATGGAAAACATTAGAAATGGCATTCATATGCACATAAATAATTCCACATAAGATTAAGCATGCTTTTGATAAACAAATTATTTTATTCATTTTGTAAGGATTTCAATTTCCTTTGATTACATGGAGTGACTATTCAGATAGTCGAGTGGAGAGTACCCCTCAAATTCACTCTTTGACACATAACTTAATGGAGTATATCATATAGATTAAGATTGTTGTTCGTCTCTCATTTGTTCATACCTATCCCAAAATGGATAGTAGCCTTCAAATTTATCATTTGATACATAGTTATGAGGTACATATCACTCAAACTCATTACTCGAGGAAATTACTATTACTTATGCTATTGGAAGACTCTAGGGTCCCTAGAGATAAATTTTAGACTAACACTTCCTTCTGAGGGCATATCCTTGGAAAGTGATAATGACTCAAACTTTTTTAGTGAGGTGGAAGGTAGATTGTTGTACATATCCTCCATCTTCATCTTCCTCTTCACATCACTCATCTGAGAAAGTGTGTGACTGAATGTTTTGGTGTCACTGAACCAGACAACATTTTCATAGTTGGTACCTTCAATTATTCTAACAATGGCTTCTCTTTCCTTCTTGGCCTTGAGGTAGCGCTCATTCCCAATTACTGAATTTTGAGCCATTAATCTGAGACACACCATCCTAGCACAATAATTCACAACATTAGATAATGTTGGAAAAAAATAATGATGAGCTCATAGGTTCTAGAGCTAAACCTGGTAGCTCTGATACCACATGTAATATGCCAATAGTTCACTGAAGTAAATTTTCCTAAGTTTTCACTGTGCGGTAAAATAAACTGTGTAATAAACCATTGCAATATTTTTTTTCCTTTCTTTATTGAGAATATATGAACAAATATTCTATAAAAACATACAGTAGGATTTCCATTCCAATACAATAATTCACAAAGTATAATATTCCAAGAAAGTGAATAACTACATACACAACTCCTTTGAGCTTCATAGCATAAGATATAGATGGTCCAAGAATCCACCTTTCAAAACCTTGGTCTTTTGTTGCCTATATATATTCATATTTATCATATGTCAATAAAGCATGTATATGTAATTGATATAAAAATGAATATAATCAAGATAGCAATCACATTGTTATATTAATATATCAATTGTGTATACATATATATGTATAAATATGCCTCTATGCACATGCGTACGTATGTATACATGTATCGATACATTCATATGGGCATGCACATTTTCCACCATACACACGTATATTGATACATATATACATATGGATATATGTATATACTATATATATATATATAAATATATATATACACACCATTAGAACCATCAGATAGTTCCATGCGCATAAGCAACTTGTGCATGAGTGTGCATAGATAAGTCTACCTATGTACCCTCATGTATGGGTTCCTTTGTGTGTGTGGCCTATCATCGTCATGCATGTGTGTGTGTATACATATTCCTCATATGTTCCACATATTAGTACAGGCATAGTAACAAGGAAAGAACTCATAAGCTCAAACATATAAACATCACCCACTAATGCACTCAATAATAATCAAGACTCTTACTAAGCAGACATATTAACTAAGGATGACTTACCAATTTCCCATTTAATAACCCAACTCAATTATTCTACTATAGTGTGTGTAAGCTCAGATAAGTTATGTTACTAGTTACCTAAACAAGACCTTCTCATGAGTGATACTTCCTCTTCATCTGGAGGAATTGAACATATACCTACAACCACTAACACATCCACATGATAGTCAGCTATTCACAAAATATGTAGTATACACAAGACATCTCGAAAGCTAGAATATCAATTCAATATTCATCCAATCACATAAATGCATTCCTTCATATTACATTAAATGATATAACTCTCATCCATAATGTAGTGATAACATAGTGCAAGTACAATTTATTCATCCACTGAATTCACATTGCATTCCCATTTACCCTACATAGTAATAGTAATAGTAATTATACAATTGGGGTGTAACATCTATCCTTGCAAAAGAGACCATAATATTGCTAGTGAACACCCCTATAATTTTGTTATATTGTAATTGTTACCTAATTTTTATCCTCAGGCTCAATCAGGCAAGGCATCTATGTTGCAGATGTTCAAAAGGGCTAGATTGGATGTCTCCATTGAGGGTTACTTCATACATCTAGTGACATTTCACAAGGAATTCAGTTGGGAGGCCTGCTCTGTTGGAAACATGCCTCAACATTCTACACTCAGCCTCCATTAGGGCCAGGTCGGCATGACATCTTCATTGTCTGACCGATTGGCTGCTTTGATACTTTTCATTTTGAATAGGTCGTTGTGACCTAAGTTTCTGTCCTACCGAACGAAGCTATAGAGCCTATCACTATAACATTGAGGGTTCGGTATGACCTCTTACCGCGTGAATTTCTCTGGCTGATAGGCTATTCAATTGTGAGTTCGGGGAGACTCATGGCGACCAAGGGCTTTGGGATAGCTTCTGGCACTCGGTGTAGGGTCCCAATGAATAGTCAGAGTCTCACCGACATGAAAGGGGCCTGGGCCTAGATCAGTATGACGGAAGACCTCACTGAAATGTTTTCCTGACTTGCCACGGTCTTCCCGAAGGAAACAAAGTGAGCTCGAGCGGAATGAAAGGATCTCAGTGTGAGGTCTGAGTGAAGTCGGGAGGTCTCACTAAAAGATAACGGCATGGGCAAAGCAAGCGAGCTTCGCTACAAAGTCTCAGCGACCAAGGATGGGTCTCGGTGAAATGAAGTGAGCTCGGGCAGACAAAGGGAGTTCACCATGAGGTTTGGCCGATAGAAGGAGCCTCGCCGACAATGAAATAATTCGTCGAGACTAAGGACATCGGCGTAAATTCATGCCAAAGTAGGGATGTCTCCTTGACAGGATGCAAAGTAAATTCATCGCCGAGAGAATGAGGAGCCCAGTGAGAGGTCTAGCCAATAGGCCAATGTCTTGGCGACAATGAGGGGTCACCACCAGGAGGTCTCACCGAGTGTAGTGGGTCTCTCTGAAACAAATGCATTCACTTAGGGTGGATATTTTGCCATGATGTCCCAGCGACAAAATTGTGTCTAGCCGACGACCTTAGTGGTATCGGTATGACTAATCGAGCTCGATATGAATTCTCATCAACTGTCACGTATTACGTCGATAGTTTCTGAATGATATAATCACATCGACAAGACACTTTCAGTGTCTCACCGAGATGTGATTCTTTTCAAAAGACTTTTGACCAGCTACAGAGCCCGCGTGGAAAATGCTCAACCAACCAGGGGTAGCTGAGGCGAGCCGTGGCATAACAGAGAATGTCAACGCGGGATGAATACAATGTGTGTCTATTTTTGGACTCAGGAGCATTCAAGACGCTCAACAGGGGGATTCAGTAGGTGGACACAGGGACCAGAAGTAAATGCACCCGGTAGCTTCAAAATATCTGAGGAAGGCTTCTCCAAGTCGTAGCTCTTCACCGACACACACAACCAGGACACACAGGGGTGCAACATTTAATTCATCCAAAAGATCTGAGGATAGATCTTTCTGAGCCTTATATTTTGTAATCCCTAAGGGGCCGACACATTTTTGTATATATGGCATTTTTTCCTTTTTCCGTAGTTAGTTCTTACTTGTATATTTTCTGCTTTGTGACTTCTAGTAGTCCTTAGAAGAAAAATACTGAGTTTTGTAACTCATGAAAGACATGTATATCAATGTTCACCATTAAAATCAATGAGTATAAGTACTTTACCTTTTCAATCTCTCTATTAAACTGTGTGCATTCGTATAATTGATCAAACTGCTTGTGAAATTGTATAATTCCTTATGGTTATGTCTTATCTCAACACCTTTCTGTAGAGCAATATGTATTTTTGTAGGTTGTGAGATGTGTTCGAAGTGCAATATTCTCTAGTTGTGAAATTACCCCTTCCTTCTAGGAGTGTAGCTAAATGAACCTTTTCATGAAATGTTTATGCAAAAAATGTATGTGATTGAGTTGTGTGTAATTAAGCTTCTGTCATTGATCGAATTGTGTGTGTGAACTGTATGTGTCTCCTTAGTAAATTCAGTGCATCACCATAGATATAGTGTTTTCCTCATTTTTAGTGTTTTTCTCCTTCTCCCTTTTCTGTTGCAGTATCAGTAGTTTAGGTGACACCAAAGGAAATCGGCCTTCTCCAGAGGTTGACCTCTGTTTACAAGTGACCCATAGCTTTAGAGTTCTTCCCATGTTACACTAGAGTGTTGGACACCAGGTTCAACGAGGGTGCAATTTCAGGTGATAACAGTAATATGGCATTTTCTAGTTCTCAGACTGAAATATATTTCTATGAAAATTAGTAAGTGTATATTTTCTTAGTTGGAATATACTTGATCGTAGCTTTCTTTTTCATTGCATAATATTATATCAAAGTCATATGAATAGGAATGAAACTATGAAATTTGTTACTTTCCAATGGTCACATTTACATTGAAGATTGAAGTTATTGCTATAAAGAAATTAGTTGAGTGAAGTTTGTGTGACAAAAAATTACTTTGTCATTGAATGTTCAAATAATCTAAATAATGCTCAATTCAATTTATGCTACATTTATTTGACAAATGAAATATGTCAAATTGATTAACAAAAATATCATTCAAACCCAACATGAGACATTTTAGTGGTATCAGAGCAAGTGATCCTGTCAGCTTGGTTGTTAAGCTACACTTATTGCAAATTCTCAATTGCATGATAGAGTTTTAGAGGCTTCATATCTCTTTGCATGTTGATGACCAACACCTGCATGTCCATTACCTTTCTTGTTTGACGATTATTGAGGCGAAAGATATTTTTACAAATAAGTCTATATCTGACTTGATATAGGAATTGACCACACTTATGAGGGATCTTGACATTCAAAGTGCATACTCAAGGATTGTTGCAAAATATAAATTTATGGATGTGAAGGCTTCCTTGACATATGAGGGATGTGTGACAGAGCCCCAAAACGATCCCTCAAACTTTCATGTAACTAGTGATGTTCTAAGATTAATGACTTCACAAAATATTTTAGTAAATCTGATGGGTATGGTGAGTTTACTAATGCACCTTCAAAAGAAAAGCATGTTGAGGGTAATAATGGGGGTGCCTTCAAATCAGCTAATGATGATGATTCAACCCCTTATCAAATTGATGTTTCTTATGGTGATCTAGGTGTGCCAACACCAAATCATGGTGAATATTTACTGATGGATAATTTCCCTCTTAAGGTTGACCAAATTCCTTATGATTTATCACACAAAAAAGAATGATAGAGAACTAGAATGACCTCTTAGCCATGCATACAATTACTATTGATGAGATCATGCATGAGGAAAGGGACATAATAGTAGCCTTGAATGCTTTTGTTAACCTATCCATTGTAGTTGTTGACACTAGTATCAAGTTTGATAGAGTTGAGATTAGTCATATACCTTCAAATAATGGGATTAGTGAAGTAAGAAAAGGGATGAAGTTTATAAAGTAGCTGAAATAGGTGAAGCTTTCCAAACAATAAACAATGATGATTACATATATGAAGACTTAGGTGGTTTTAGTTTGGACTTTCAAACTAAGGCTATGGAGAGAGATACTTATGTTGAATTTAGTAGTGGTGTGTTAGAGAGTTATTTATTTAGGGAGACAACATCATAGGAGTAGCACAATGATCAAAGAAATCAACCTTTCAACACATGGGATCCAATTATGTTGACACCTAAATATGATGGGAATCCTATAAGATGAATTCCTTTTTTATCATGATGATGTTATGATTTTAGAACACAATGAATGCATGAAGGATGACATTATTTTTTTTGATCCATTTCTTGAGAACAAATTTGATATATCAGCACATTTAGCTAATTTTGAGCAGAGGTTTAGTGACTTTGATGACGTCAAACCAAATTCTACTACTGAAAATGATAATGGGAAAAAATATATTATTAGAGAAACAACCACTCAAGAGGTCAACATTGAGCATAATATTTCAAAAAGAAAAAATCAGCTCATAGGACCATGGGATCCAGGATTTTTGTGGCCAAAGTATGCTGAAGAATCCATTTGGGAATAATCTTCTTTTGATCAAGCTTTTGTCCCTACCTTAGAGCATAAAGAATGTGAAAAGGATGCCTTAGAGGGAATTGATTTTGAGAGGCATGATCTCGAAGAAAAATCATAATTCTTTATGCTTTGGGCTAATTTTGATCAAAGGCCTAGTGACAAAGATGAGACAAGCTTTGAAGAAGAGGCACATAATACTTGGGGAAGCCATGGTAACACAATTACAAAGTATGAATGAAATTCTGATTTTTATATTTAATATAACAATATATCACTAAACTTGCATGGTCTTGACATTAATGAGGAAACTTGGAAGAAAAAATTAATGGTGTCAGTTGAAAATGAAGTGAAAAAATTATCTAATTTGGATGACATGAAGAGTATTGCTGAAAATCTCATCCAAAAAACACCAAGAAATTAGTGTGAACAAATTGTTTCTCTTGTTGATTTGCAAAACATTAAGAGCATAGTGGGAGACATGAAATCGGCCCATTTAAATATGATCAAAGATAGAGATGTGGCTACTAAGATTGTAAATAAGGCTATATCCACATCCAAGTAATTAAGGGATAGGATTGAAGAGCTTTTCATTGAGCTTGAATCAACCAAGGATTCATTGGGAAGCACTCAAAATGCATTACTTAAAGTAGATCAAATATTTTTGGCCCGAAAAATTTAGGGAAAAAGAGAATAGAGAAAGGGATAAATAAATAATACAGGTAATTAAGGAGCTTAAATTTATTAAGAGGAGTATGAGTTGATTGTCCTAAAAAATCATAAAATAGAAGTTTGGATCAACACGAGGATTGGTCTAATTTTGGAGATGAGGATAATCATCAGTTTGATGATAATATACTATTTGAGTTGGATGATGATTTGAATAATGATAATCCAATTTTTGAGTTGGATGACAGAGACCTAACCAATTTTAGTGATGAGAGTGGATTTTATTACAATATTTTGGACCTATAGGTGCATTTTTTAGTCATGGGGTGTTGTTTCAAGATTGGAATAGTGGGCGAGCTTCCAGTATTTGTACCATTGGCCACTTTTTGGCCAGCTTGCACATGAATGAGGATTCAAATCTACAATGATTTGGATGGTTTCTTCAGTCCAACAATTGAGTAGTTCATGGTTGAGGATGAATGGAAGAAATAATTTAATCCTAGGAGAGGATTTTGTTGCTACCTTCATACTCATCTCTCCTATGTCTTCACTAGAATTCTAGTTTGATTACCACTACCCCTACATTTTTCATTAGTTTTGGTGACATCTTTTGATGATAAAACTAATTTTGAGTTTGGGTAGGCTCTGGGGTAGCTGGTTGTGAATTTTTTTCCAAACACAATTTATTCATTTATTGCCTCCACTCTGCTGAGTGATGCTCAGTGCAGTTACTTCATGGAGATGATATGCATTATTTCAAATGATTTCTTAATGATTGCAATAGATTGGGTATGTTGGTGTGTTTGAAACCTTTCTTTTGACTCTTGGAGGTTAAGTGTTGATGTCATGATTTTTGTTTATGATAGAAAAGACATTTATTGGTTGGTAGATTTCAGAGGTATGGTTGTGATTGACTTGATTCATATTTGGGGTGTCATGAGGTGTGATGTTAGGTTTTATTTTTTATGATTGAGGAACCCATATTATTTATGCAGCCTAGGATTGTGATTGATAGTGAGTGTTTGTTGATGTGGTCTTCTTTGAGTTGACTTGGAAGGATATATTCCATGGCATCAACTTTAATCCTTTTAGGTATTTCAATATGGGCTTTGATGATGTTTACACTTTGGGTGTCTAGGATAGGAGAGTGCAGTTTGGGCATGATGGCTTGACAATTATGATTAGAGTGGCGTAACGTCAACATGTCGGTTCCTTTCAAAGACTAACTTGGAACCCTGGGATCATACTATTTTGTAGTTCAACTATCATTTGGGATGAGAGAGTCAGTGTTAACTTTCTAGAGTTTATTCCTGTGGCATATCATTTTGGTTCTCTCAAGGAGCATTTCTTTGGGGAGTTGATTGAGTCTACACAATAGTTGATTACTCTTCTTAGAAGAGGTTTTTAGGAGGTCTCTTATGTCGGTACCTTGTAGGGTAGAGCTTCATGTAGTTGGTACTATAGATCTCCTAGATTGACTTGGGACCTGGAGATTGATTGTGGTTTCAATTTGTATCAACTTGATTATTGCAAGAGTGTATTAGCATTGCTCGAGGACAAGCAATCTTTGGGAAGGGTGGACGATAATGTCCCCATTTTAGGATTCTCTTGCTTTGCAGTCAAAAATGTTTTTTTTGGGTTTGTGTCTGCATGATCAGAGGGATAATTTGAGGTTATTAGTGAGTTCAAAAGTGTTGAGGAGTTCTACGATGCTCTTAGATATTATTTTCATCTTTTAGTTTGGGTTCCAAGAATCTTGGAGGGAGCGTCTATTTATAATAAGTCACTTGGTCAACTTTGTTCATCTTTATTCTTCATGGGGATCACTCGAGTACAATTAGTTTTCAATTCCAATGCATTCTGACAATTCTACAAAAATGAGTGTATTAATGGTATATTTTAATTAAATTACTAAGGTTGCTAACAATTAATTAAAATATTTAAAAAATCCCTTAGTATTATAGCTCGTCAAAACCAAGATGAAATGCTTTAAATCATGGATTCTTTTAACATGAGTTTTCCTGTCAAAAATGATTATTTTAATGAAAATGTCATTTTCAGAGTTAAAAGGAAGTTTTAATTAAAAAGTGAATTTTAAATTAGAAGCCTTCAAAGGGTTTGGCGGGAAAAGTATAAAAGGAAGTTATGAGAGCTCATTTGGTTGTGTTGGATATATATATATATATATATTTGAAATCCATGTGGGTTTGGAGATTGAACCCGGTTCATTTCAGCATTTGGAAGGACAAAAACGCTTTTGAAGATTAGTTTTGATAGTGAAACAAATCCACCTTAACTTATTCATAGAGGAGGTAATTCAGGTATTTTACTTGACCAAATAGAGAAATTTTGTGAGACTCTTTAGAGAAAAAATTGGTGATAACTGATATTCATTCTGAAGTCTTAGAGGACATTTTTGGTAATCAGTTTTGGAGGGGGTTTGTAAATATTTCAGTCACCACATTTCTGTATCTTTTGAGTTTATATTGTTGAAAGTTATTGTTTCAGATTTTATATGGGTCGAATAGGTTTGAGGAGCATTTTCACTAATGATTGAAGGTAATAGGTCCAGGTGTGTGGTTTATTGTGAGCTATTTTGCTAATCAAAACTAGACAACTTCATCATTGGCAAGGACGCCAAACTCATTCACCCAAGGGGAAACATGGTTTTTTAGTTAACCTAGGCATGGGATTATTTGTTGCAGACATGGGCATTGTTATTTATATTCCTAAACAACTGTAGCTTGGGTGTGGAGGTGTGATAGTAGTAATTTTTGTGTGTGTTTGCAACTGAAAAAGGAAGTGAGAATCTTTAATCATTATTGTTGCATTTCCAAACCATGTGTGTTATAAAGGAGAGATTGTGAGGTGTGAGACTTCTACAATAAGGCATGGAGGAAAATTTATTAAGGTCATGGTACTGTCTGAGAGTTAAATACTCATTGTTGGTCATTTTCCATCTTCCTATACATACGTTGAGATTATTGTTGGGCATTAGAACTTCTGTTGGGCATGATTACTAGCAGCATTCACCATTTCCCTCACTCTATAATCTACTAATTACACCTTCAAGCCAAGTGTGGGTCTCCAAGTTTGAGGAACATTATTATAATAGTAATTTACACATGCCAATAGTATTAGAGGTTTTTTTTATTGTCTTTCGTATTGTGGGAGGAATCTCTTGACCAATGGGAAACATGCCATTTGGATGGAAGAGCCAAATGTGTGAAACAAAGACCCATGTGCTCCAATTTTTTTGGAAGTGTGGGAGAATAAAGCCATGTGCTTTTTCCAATTGGTGGAAGTGTGTGATGATAATTCTAATTAATAATTAGGCTTATTTATTTTCATGTGACCTTTGTGAGGTGGCACAAGAAAATGTAGAAGACATGTGCTCTAATTCTTAATCAAGATTAAGGAAGATTAATTAAATAGCTTGTATTTAATTAACTGAATATGATGATCATTTTTAGGTGTATACAATCACTTTGACCATTTCTTGGCCAAAAATAGTCACTCTTAGCTATCATCATCCCATTCCTTAAATCTATGTTGGTTCCTTGGGGGAACCAATAGCCATGGGTGTTAGTGTCAAATAAAAACTTTGAATTTGGTCCCTTTTAGAACTCTAGAACCCTGCCTTACAAAGTTCTTCCCTAATGGATATTGATTTTAGGTAAACTTATTTATGTATTTAGAAACCATAAGTTTTTGGATTCCTTATTCATTCAAGTACTTATACTCAATCTCACTGTTGTACATTCTCTTATAAAGTATAGATTTAAGGTATTGGTATTAACTCTCTTCCATGGCTAGAAGTCTTTAAATCCTCTATCTTTAAAACTCTCCCTAGATTCCCAACACTTTTCCTAACCCTAGAATCCATACCTCACTCAAAATATCATCCTATAATTGGTAAGGTTTTCTCCCTCAAGTTCTCCACATAAATAATACATTCTTGTAGATATATTCTTATCTTCAACCATCATTGTAGATATAAAGATATCCACTAATTCAACCTTTGCACACTAGATATTTTTATCTGCTTAGTACCTTTATTTAGCACTAGATGTCCTTGTAGTATTTTTGGTAGTTGAAAAACCTTTCATAGAAAATTACCCTCCATACATATAAATTATACACTCCCATAATTTTTTTGCTACATGTGCGAGCTAAAAAATGCTATTTAGATGTTTAGCTAAGGTAGTCTCCTAATAGTACTAAACCAAAAATTCCCCCTTTCATAGTTGAAATAGGTGTTCCTAGAAATCTACAAAAGTGACATGTCTTGAAAAAATGGGTGAGTAAATATAAAAAAATTTAAAAATTTTAGATGTAAGGACACTAGTGGCCAAGAAGGACAAAAGTTCCCAAGGTGGACATGAGCACCCAAAGGCTAGACAGGCATGCTCCTGAATCCCTAACACAACTTCTTATTTTTTCTTAGTTCTTTACAAACCTTAAGAAACCCTCAATTAGTCCTTGTTAGTATTCTCTAGCCTACTACAATACCAAATTTTGAATCAAGGAAACTTTCCTCTACAATTTTCTTATTTTTCTTAGTTTCTTACCATCCCTAACTCTCTTGATTTAATATTTGGCATGGATCCATAGATCTAAATATTAAAAAAACATAATTTTTTGTGTAGTAATCAAATTAAAAGTAATGTAATTTACACTCAACAATAGTATTAGAGGTTTTTTTTAATTGTCTTTCATATTGTAATTTATTTCAAATGTAAGTATTGTAGAGGTTCATGATTAGTATGAATAAAAGTTTATTTTTCATATAATTAGTGCCTCTATTTTCTAATAGCTTTAACTAGTGCATATATTTCATCATAAGCATGATGTATTCTACTTGCTATAGTGAGAATCTCTAAATAACAACAAATAATGTTACCAACTTGAATCAAGATGACACCAATAGCATATTCACTTACATTGGCGCTAGGAAGAGTATGCAAATGAGAAATTATTATATTTATATATATTTCAAATAATTCATCATATTATTCTCACAAAAAAATCATCCCCATAGTAGTAGCTTGGTGTAATGGTAAGGCTATTGAAGAAAAGGAAGGAATAAATCTTGCCATTTATTAGTAGCTTGTACAAAAATTCTAGTGTTAGGAGCACCTTTTGGTGTAGGAAAATTTTTCATAGCTTCTAATTTAGAATGATTTATTCTCAATTCCTCTCCTCTAGCAATATCCTATAACAACTCCATCACCATGAGACCACATTTCTTTGAGGAATTTTTTCAAATAGTTCATTGCCTTGTCTATGCTATGGATTGTCATGGAATTTCATTCTATGACAATCCATTTTTTGGTCATGGCATTCCATCACCATAAGACCACATTTCTTTGAGGCATTTTTTCAAATAGTTCACTGCCTTGTCTATGCTACCAAATTTTCATACATGTCTACCAAATAATTTTATCAAATTGTTCATTACCTTGCTACTATGGTTAAAAGCCTAAAACAGGTGCTTTCGAACAAGCTATGGATTCTTGGAAAAATCATAGACAAGGTAGTGAACTGCTTGAAAACAATTCCTTTAAGGAATGTGGTCTCATGCTGATGGAATTCCATATTGAATTCCATGACAAGAAAACCATGGCATTCCATCGCCATCAAACCATATTTCTTTGAGCCATTCTTTCAAACAATTCATTGCCCTGTCTATGCTATTGCATTTTTTATACATGTCTACCAAAGCACTATTTCAAATAGTTCACTGCATTGCTGCTATGGCCTTATTGATTTCATATGGTTTTATATTTACATATTTAGTCTTTGAAACCTCAAAATTACTTCATGGTTGTGATTGATAGATTAGTATGGGTTGATTATGCTTGATCCATGAAGAATCAAAGCATAACAAAGCCACTAACATCAAATCTCAACAAGATCAATCAAATGAAGATTAAACTAAACATTTATCAAAAATAAGCATTCTAAACTACGGAAGCGTTAAAATTTCTACTCTAACCCATCTGAAACTTATCTCGTTGTGAGATTGGTATCACATTGATGTGGAACAACGACCCTTTCCCAATCCCGTGGATAAATGAGCTTGTTCCAATAAGTTTTATTGAAGAAATTTGATGGAACTGATGAGAGATGTGTATGTAAACATGATTTTAATCTAAATGAGCATGATGCAAGCTAATTAAACATGATTTTATGCTAAATGATGAATATATACAAATTATAAGCTAAAAATATTGAAACTCTAATTAACAAATAAGCTAAATGGGTACATTATGTGATCATGGAAGCCATTAATGGAAGCTTAAAGCTAATTAATGCAACTAAAATGAACTAAAAGATTTTAAATGTGTGCTAAAATATGAATGTGAGTGTGAGTGATTTCAACAACATAAGCTTGCTTTGAAAGATGGATCCATTTGTCTCCAAATAGTGCTCTATTTATAGGAAAGCAAAGGAGAAATGGAGGGTTGAGATAAAAAAAATTAATCAATGGTCAAGGATGGAGGAAATGGGATGCATGGATCATGGATTCTCATCAATAGGTGAGAATGCAAGATGAGATTTAATCAAGGGTTCTCATTCCTTCTAGATAAGCACACTTTTGACCTATACAAGAGGTCAAAAGTTAACTTGCACAAGAGGTTTCAAACTATCTTGCACATGAAGCTTTGTGAGAATATCCCTTTTTCAAATGATTAGAGGAGAGAGAAAATGATATTTTGCAAATTAAAACAAAGTTTAATTGTGTAAAAGGGGAGGGAATATTCCATGGGAATATTCCCCTTTTGGAGGAATGTGCAAAGGAGGAATATTCCCTTACAAGTGGGAGAGAATTAGATTAATTAGATAATTGTTAATTAAACAAGGGTTTAATCATTTAATAGTTAGATTTAATTAAATAACGTAGGGTTATTTAATTAAATAAGAAGACTTAGGGAATTAAATTAAATAGTTAGATTTATTTAATTTAATGAGATGAAATGTTAGTGTGAACGGGGGGAATTAACTTGATTAAATGAACTAGGTTAATAGATGAACATGATGCAATTAATTAAATAGCTAGGCTAATTTAATCAATTAAGCAAAAAGAGGACGGGTTTTAAAAGGAAATGATGTTAGTTAGCCAATGTGATCCATTAAGACATTTTTAAGTGTTTACATTTTTCCCCTCTTTGAAGCAATGTACTTGTTGCATTGATTCCAAGACTGATGTTGATTTCAATGCTGATTTTGATGCTGATTGTGAATGTTGGATCTAGACCTATTCAAACATGGACAAACAACACAATTTTAGTCAATAAACACATCTAAATCAACATTCCCCATAAGAGTCATTCAAAGCACAATGAACAAGAAATAATTCAAATAAACCAATTGAAAGCTATGTAAATCTTATTCAAAAGCTCAAATCCAACATCTTTTGGGCTAATTGGTGCTTCTTTGATGTGGAAAGAAGCCCTTTCCCAATTCCTTGCAAAGCTTTGATGAACTTGATGATGATTGTATGCTCCTTGATGAAATTCACAATAACCTAGCTATGGAATGATGAACACTATGAAACTTGATGAAAAATGGCTGAACTCAAAAATCTAAAGATAGTAATGTTGCATAAAGTAGTGGATCCCAAATCAATAGAGAGATCCTCTATTTATAGAAAAGAATGATGGATTAAGAGGAAATATGAAGAATGTGGGATTAAGCATGAGCCAATGGCATTGTGCCACTTGTCAACATGCTATTGAAGAGAGGTGGAGCACATTTTGATCAATGTGAATGATAAATGCTATTATGTTGACTTTGAATTTTATGAAATGACATGTTGGAGGGAGGATGAAAGAAGAGTTAATGCCACTTGGCTCAATAAAAAAAGACATGTCAGAGGCTTTATGTCATGTTGGAGGACAAGTCCTTTAGGGAGGGATATTTAAAATTGGAGGAATATTCCAATGAGATGCCATTTTGAATGAAAATAGAAGAAATAATAAATCAAATAAATTGATTTATGTGTGCGAGTTGCAAAAGCTAGAGGATTTGAGGATTAGAGTTAGAGTTAATTAGGATTTAATTAACTTTAGATAGAAGTTAGCCGATTTGACATTTGATTTAGATTTTTGGATTTATTTAAATCAAATGGGGGGGAATTTAAGAGATATTAGAAATTTAATTAAATAGATTTGATTTATTCAATTAAATGAAGAATATTGGACTTAATAAAAAAAGATTGATTTATTTAATTAAGAGAGATGACCTTGGGATTTAATTAAACAAAATTTTATTTATCTAATTAAAGGGAGAATATGATTTAATCAAATTGAATGATATATTTAATTAAAAGAGGAAAATTATATTTAATTAAATAAAGATTGATTTATATAATTAAAAGAGGAAATATGATGATTTTTAATCAAATAAATAGTATTGATTAAAATGTAGTAGGAAGGTAATTAAGGTAGAATTGGTCTTAGTGAACTAGAATCAAGTCGCGATATCAAATAGGATAATTTGAACATCTGCATTTTGTCCCTCTTTGAAACAATGTACTGTTGCATTGTTTCAAAAAAGAATAATACTGATGTTTTATCAAAATAAAAAAATTCTAATTTTTTTGAATGTCCCCTTTATACTTGGTAGGAAGAATAATGTTGGCATACTACCCCTCAAGAGATTAGACAAAATTTTTGGATTTTTAGGCAATCTCATGAAAAAAAGGATAGGTTGCCGAAAGGTCAGAGGCTCAAGATGCTGAAAATGGCAAAACATGAAAAAAGGATGCAAAACAAGCTTTGGTTGGGGAAAAAAATGAGGTGTCGAGGGCACAAAATGCAGTAGCTAGGCAATGCTTGAGGGGGCAAAATCCTAATTTTTCATGCTTTCCCAGAAATAGCCAACAGGGGTCATTTTCAATTCATTTTTACATTCACATTTGAGATTTTTGGCATTTTTGAGCTCTGACACCTCTACAAAATGGCACAAAGTGTTTACGCAACACATTTCTAGTGAGTCTAGGTGTTCTAGAGGCAGGTATGTGACAACGACCTTGCATTTCTATTTTATCACATTTATTAGACTTTAAAAGGTTAAAACCCTTAATGTCACTATATGGAAATTCTAGGGGTGATAAATCAGTGATGCTCAAGGTCAAATAGCACCACTATTGCTTATAGCGACGTCGCATTGCAATTTGGTGTTAGGGCTGCAAAAGCCAAAAGGTGATGCCATTGCAAATGGCGATGCCACAAGTGTGTTAAGTTTTTAGGGTTGGAAGCTAAACAGGACTGCAAATGCAAAGAGCGATGTCGTAGCTTGATTTGCACTTTGAGGATCCAACATCATTGTTTGGAGTTTCCAAAGGGTGATGCCTTTGCAAATAGCAATGCATTTGTTGTTTCAATGTCAAAAACTTCAAATGGAGTCTAGTCTTTTTATGAAACTTGATATTGTCAGTTCATGGTTGCAGGAGGATATAGAGCATGTGCATTCACAGAAGCATCGACTGTCAGTGCTGAGAAAATTGACGAATTTGCACGAGTTGTTGTAGGAGCACCTTGGTGCAATAAACCTATGGTATGTTGCTTATGCGCCCACTGTCTGGACACACCTAGCCATAATGACAACGCTGGTAGAAAGGTGGCACAACAAGACTTCATCATTTCATCTTCCTATCGGTGAGGTGACTATCACCTTAGAGAATGTATAGTGGATCCTCTGATTGCCAATACATGGTGATTGAGTTATTTATGACATGGACACTGACACTAATGTGTGCTATGAGATTATGCAAATAGATGGGATTGTGTTCATCAAGGGTCAAATTGACCTTAAGTATTACAAGGTCGAGCTTTGACTTTTCAATTGATTGTGGTAGCGATCATCAGCAGAACTTAGCTCGGTCGATTGGGCGGATATTTAAGTCTAGGATGGGAATTGGCCTACAAGGTAGATGTTATATAGGACTTATTTTTTTCTTAGGGACCCCGATTGATGTTAGCCTTGCTCTATCATGATTTTCATTAATTTTCCTATTCACGTGACTAAGTGATTGGTGCTAGTGTCACACTTTTGCACATCTAGGCCTAGGAGCACATTTTCATGCTTCTTTTGAGGGTTATAGTGGTCAATGTTGAGCTCAGTGATCCAAATATTTGGAGGTACAAGGGAAGCATCACTTTCAAACATACAGTGGAGTCTTCCACACTAGCGAAGGGCCACTGGATGAGATGACGAACCACACATGGCCAGAGACCTTGGTTGTAGATTTCAAGCTAATTATGTGATGTTCAATAGTTATTTGATGCTAGACAAGACAAATTGATGTAGGGTAGAGTACGATGATTGAGCATTACCTACCACAAATACAGGGTAGCTCGATAGTTTAGGCAGGCCCACCTAGGACATGCACGATGAAGTTAGTACATGGCCATCTTTTTCTTCAGTCTACTAGAGAGACTTACATGGGGTCCGGGATGATCAAGATGTTCAATGTAGTTGAAACGGTGGTTAGGCCATGGGCCTATGACCAAGGACAGTTAGATCCAAGCACCACATGTACCTATGATGATTGGTTCAGGCCTTTCACTAGATTGATAGTTCTAGGAGCAACACTACCATGATGGAGGACCCAAGGTAGGACAACGAGACAGGCACAGGTTGGATAGGTTCTAGTGGAAGATCGAGGAGGTGGGCCACATCCATATCAGTAGAGAGATGCCTCAAGAGATGGCCACCACAACAAGTAGAGAGATGGTCATCAAGACCAGCCACCACACTAGCCACCACATCCAGACCCAAGAGATGCCCAAATTCAGTAGTTACAGGGGAAAGTTCAAGGATTGTAGGCTCAGGTACAAGTTATTATAGTAGAGAGAGACCAGACAAGATAGTAGGTCTAGGCCCTCACTGTAGAGCAAGATCAGGTTGTACAATGGCAGCAGGTTATAGAGCTGTAGCTGGCATAGGAGTTGGACAGGAGACAACACCTAGAGTCCATGGATGCCTCTTTTTCGAGGAGCACAGTATCTATGCGTGCGTATCACGAGGCCATGTGAGAGGCCAAGTACTATAGGCTTCATTATTGACAAGCAGTGCCTCTAGTGGTCTGGGTGCCAAAGTAATCTCAATAGAAAGATTATAGGCCACTAGAGGGCCATGGAGAGAGACATCTAGGAGAGGGGAGCAGTCAACAGGGCTAGCTACCACATATAGCTTTTTTTATCACAATATTTGATTCATTTTTGAGACTCACAAGCTCCATTTTGTTTTATAGCCTTGTGGGAATTTGCACACTGTTTGATATACATACTTGACTCTAATTTTGTACCATGACAGTGATGATTTATATATATAATCGATTTATTTATGATGCAATGTGTACTTTATTTATGCTTCATGTATGCAATATGATTCTATATGATGGTATTTACTTTATGTTATGGATGCATTTCTTTTTGTATTATTTCTATTATTTTTTTATGATGATCATGTATGGATGAACTATGGATGCAAATGTTTATGATATGCAAATGATTTGAATATGCTTAGACTAATGGATCTATATTATGAAAAAATGGATGATGCTATGAGATGTTATGATATGCTCTTTTTCTTTTTCAATACATTTTTCATGTATAATATTGATGATGCATATATGGATGATATGATGATACCTACATGATTATGTAATGGATGCAAATGTATGGCTTATGAGATACTTAGAATAACCAATCTATATTATGTAATGGATGATATATAATGCATGTGAGATGATCAGTGTTTCTTATAATCTATGATATGAATGCTAAGCAGTATGTTGATGGTTTTGTGGATGCAGGATGGATACATTGGTGGTGTTCGATCAACTATCATGGTACCATGTTAGCATGGAGAGGAGAAAGAAGAAATAAGATGATGACAAGAGGATTCAACAAGTCAATGATCTGATAAGACTTTACTAGAGATGATGATGAGATATGATGATGTTTCACTTGTCAGGAATTGGGATTTTAAAAGAGCTTACTTACCTTATGTTTGATAACACATGTAGGTACGATGCATCAAGGTATAAAGAAATAGGATGGAGTTGCACCTAGTGTGATGGAATTTGACTCGACAATCAGATAGGAGTACTTGTGTTCACACCTATCATACATAACCTTATTTAAAATGCAGTTCAGATACTTCAAACATCTCAGACCAAAACATATAAAGGCAAGCCTTTCTATGTGGTCAACAAGACACTTAAAATACCCTCCCTACAAATCAAACAAAGCATGCATGACCAAAGTTATATTACAGGAATATCCAACAAGCATAACAATCAAGAGATAACGATCATTTCCCCATTCTTTTTCTCTCTAAATCATCTTTTTGTTTAGACATCGTTGAGAGGTCATTGGAATGAGCACAATAAGATAAATCAAACAAGACAAAATCAAGTAAACAAACAAGCTAATGTTCTTCATACCGCTAGCCAAGACTAAACTATGGTGGTGCCTGATATTGATGTCCATTGTAGGAAGGATGCATCCTAAGACATGATGTTATCAGATGATTTAGGATGAATTGGATGATGGGCTATTGATACAAAAATTTAACCAACTTTTTTACTTACTAACTTAGACTTAAGACCTGTTGTGCACTTTTCTCACACACACCCCACCGAAGGCAAAGACCCTCTTCTTTCATTTACATCTCTCCATCTTGGCTTGGTCAAATTTTCAAATTTTCTCTTCTTGGGGGTTATTTTGGGATTAATTCATAGTAGTGTTTAGTTAAGACGTATTTTGAGGCTTTTGCGGGAAAATTCATACGCT
>VDFB02105429.1:0-29013 GCA_007258455.2 Sequoia sempervirens | reverse complement strand
TTCCCATGGATGATGACAACAAAGGATTATAGATAATGCTTGCCATGGGCTACAATAGGAACAAGAAAATTGGGAAAAATGATAATAGCTTTCTAGAACCCATCGTTGTTGAGAAGCATCTAATAAATCTTGGCCTTGGATGTACCCCTCTGAAGTGACCATACTTGGCAGAGCTTCCCTAGGTAAAAAAGTGAAAGCTCCCCTTCAGTTACCAGTATCCACAGGGTTACCTTTAGACAACTATACTTTTGATATAGCTGATGTCTATAGCAAGGACCCTATCACTGACCTACCCCTATTATTCATAGATTCCTCCCTATGCATGGTTAGTACCTTGTATTTTGAGTCAAACAACCAAACCAATGAGCTGAAATTAGTCTATCCCCAACTCATCGACTATGACCAACGAGGACCACCAATTTTGGACATATTAGAAAAGGATGAGGTGCTCTCAAAATTCATGGGATTGTAGGATACTATACCATATGGGGATCACAAAGCAGGGTTTAACATTGAGTGGGATACACATGCCTACTATGGGGAAATTATTGAATCTCTTAGTCAAAAAAGTGAATATTTGAGAATAATCTCTAGGTCTCTAAGTGAAAACCACACTGTGGTGCTTTCTAACTTGAAAAAAGTAAAAAAAAAGGATACATCTAATAGAAAAAACCTCTTTGAGGCACCGAAAGATGAGGGATTCAATCTTCCTCTTAGTTTCATACATCAGGAAAAGTTAGCAATCCTAGCTAAGAAGTGCAATCCGACCAACTTGGGAATATATGAAACTCCACATGTAACATTCTATGCAGAATCATTGTTGATAGAGGAACAAGAACTCCTGGTTGAATTTCTAAGGGAAAGAAAGGTCAACTTTACATGGATATATGCTACCATGCCTATTCTTGATCCAAAAATTATTGCACATCATCTAGCTGTATATCCAAAGGCAAAGCTAGTAAGACAAAAGCTGAGGAAGATGCACCCCCAAATAACATTATTGGTCAAGTTAGAATTACAAAAGCTCCTTGATGCGAGGTTCATATGGTCGATCGATTATCAAGAATGGGTATCAAATCTTGTACCTATTTCAAATCCCATTGGTGGCATCTGTATCTACATGGACCTCAGAGATCTGAATAAGGAATGTCCCAAGTATGACTTCCTGATTCTAAACATTGATATGATTGTAGATATGACAGTGGGACATGAAATTCTATCATTGATGGATGGATTCTCAAGGTACAATTAGATCATGATAGCTAAAGAAGACCAACATAAAACAACTTTCACTTGTCCATGGGGGACCTTTTTCTAGAACATGATTTTGTTTGGCTTCAAAACACTGGAGCAACCTATCAGAGAGCCATGATGTTGATCTTCAATGACATGAATCACAAGACTATGGAAGATTATGTAGATAACATATTGGCCAATCCAGAAAGCATAAGGATCACATAGCAACATTAAGTTCCATCTTTTATAGGCTAGAGGAGTATAAAGTCAAACTCAATCCAAAGAAGTGTTTCTTTGATGTACAATCAGGGAAGTTGCTAGGGTACATTGTGTCTATGAGAGGAATTGAGATAGATCCCTCCAAGGTCAAGGTAATTCTTGAAATGGAGGCACACAAGACATTGGAATAGTTAAGAGGCTTACAAGGAAGACTCCAATCTATCCACTAATTTATAGCACAATTAGTAGACAAGGAAATACAATATTCTCATCTACTCCACAAGGGGGTAGCATACAAATGGGATGAGAAATGTGATAAGGAATTCAACAAGATTAAGGAGTACTTGCTCACACCACCAGTCCTTATACAACCAATTCCAAACAAGCCATTAATCCTATGCATATCAACAACGACAGTAGCCCTTGGCACTCTCTTAGCTCAACATGATGAAAATGGGATAGAGAGAGCTATTTACTATATTAGCCAAGCCATGGTAGGGCTTGAGTTGAACTATACATTCATCAAAAAGGCTTGCCTAGAAATAGTGTTTTCCTCACAGACATTTAAGTACTACATGTTAGCCCATAAAATAAAACTCGTTGCCAAGATTGACCCACTCAAATACTTACTTTCTAAAGCAATGCTCACAGGATAGATGGCTAAGTGGGTTATGATCCTATCAAAGTATAATATCGAGTATGTGGAATGGAAGGCTATTAAGGGACAATTAATTGTAGATCAACTAGCAAAGGTGCCAATATATTGAGAAAACCCACTAATATCAAAGTTCCCTAATGAATCAATCTTTAACATAAGCATAGCAGATCACTGGAAGGTGTATTTTTATGGATCCTACACACAACATGGGTCATGAGCTGGAGTATTTTTTATCATGCCACAAGGAGACTACATACCAAGATTGTACAAGTTGACATTTCCTTGCACAAACAATATTGCAAAATATGAGGTTCTCATCATAGGAATTAGAATAGCAGTGCAATGGTAGATCATGGCACTTAAGGTCTATGGAGATTCAAAACTAATCATCAATCAAGTAAATGATGAATACCAAACAAAATATGACAAGTTGAATCCATACAAGAAACTGGTGGAAAGACTCAAAAAGTTCTGCATTGACATCACATTTGAGCAGATACCAAGGGAAAACAACAAAGCAGTGGATGCCATGATGACAATTGGATCACTTATGGCTATCCCACATGACATCTCTAAGCATGAATTCCTTGTAGAGTAGCTTCTCATACCAGCATTCAAGGTACTAGAGTATGAATTTGTGTGTGAAATCATTGGTCCTGGTGATCCTTGGTACCATGATATATACACCTACTTGAGAATAGGAGTCATCCCTGCTGATATATCCTTGAACCTAAAAAAGGCCTTTGTCAAGGAATCATCTCGCTTTGTTATCCTAGGAGACACCCTATACTGTAGGCGTATTGAGGGAACCCTGTTACGATGCCTAAATGCTAAGGAGGCTTTGAATTATTTTATTGAGGTACACAATGGTATTTTTGGTTCACATTTGAGTGGTATGACCTTGGCTAAGAAATTGATGAGAAAGGGGTACTACTGGCCTACAATGGAAAGAGAAGCTCATGAATATGTCAAGAAATACTTATAATGTCAACATGGGGACCTCATCCATGCACGAACTCAAGAGCTCCACCCAATCATTACACCTTAGCCCTTTTTGTAGTGGGGGCTCAATCTCATTAGAAAAATCACCCCCACCTCATCTATTGGATATAAGTTTATCATCACCACCACTGAGTATTTCACGAAGTGGGTAGAGGCCACTCCCATGACCTAAATCATAGGAAAGAAGATATCCAAGTTCATCCTAAACTATCTAATTTTCCGCTATGGTGTCCCTCAAGCCATTATCTCAGATAACAAGAAACCTTTCAAAAATCAGGATGTTCAAGACCTATGCCAAAAGTTTAATATTCAACATCACTTTTCTACTCCATATTACCCCCAAGGAAATAGCCAAGTTGAGGCTACAAATAAAGCCATCTTGAAAATCCTAAAGAAGATGGTCAATGAAGTTGGTCATGATTGGCACCTACAGTTGAATCCCACCCTATGGGATTATCGAATGAGTATCCAAATGCCAATAGGTGCAACCCCATTCTCCCTAGTCTACGGATCAAAATCCATTCTCCCCATTGAGATCGATCTCCCATCCTTGAGAATATCACTACAAGATCTCATCATAGATGAAGAATATTTGGTATCATGATTGAACGAATTGGAATTACTGGATGAGAGGTGCATTGATACCTTAAACCATTTGCAAGTCTACCAAAACCATCTCAAGAGGAGCTACAACAAGAAAATCAAGAGTTAGACCTTCCAGGTGGAGGAACTTGTACTGAAGGAAAACTAAAAAATAGTACCAAATACAAATGGCAAAGGGAAATTTTAACCCAATTGGTTGAGATCCTTCATCGTCACAACAAGCTACAAGTCAGGGGCATATCAGCTATCAACATCCAAAGGGGAACCTCTGTAGGAGCCCATGAATAGCTCCCATCTCAAAAAAAATTATGCATAATATTTCAAGGTATGAAGCCAAAAATACAAAAAATATAAAAATATAAAAATCCAAAAAAATTAGAAAAAAAGTTGAAAATAGTAAAGAAAAAAAATCATCCTCCAGTGAAAACCACTTCAGTGGCACTTTGGGCAAGTACCTTGGTGAAAACCTAGAAAATAGGCACCATGTGTAAATAAGCACTCTCCATCCACCACAATATCTATAACTTGTTTTACATCATTCATCCATCACATTCTATTTCTCATCCATCCCATCCTTCCATCCCACCCATCTGCGTTCACATCAGAGCTTGATCCTATGTTTGTATCATGATCCCTCCTAGTACTACTCAGCCCATTCCAAAGGTCAGTTTGTCCTACCTATATCAAGGTAGTCTATCATATCACACTGGGGGCATGTTCTTATACCTAAATCAGATCATATTCATGTATATTCTTGCAGTCTTCCTTAAAATCAAAAAATTTGAAAATATCAAAAAATCAAAAAAACATTCATAACATTAAAAAAATCCAAAACGTAATCAAAAATCAGAAATTCGCCAAATAGAAAACTTAAAAACATTAAAACATATCAAAATCCCAAAACAGTCAAATTCAATAAAAAGTTGTTCTTGTTGAACATACAGATCTGGTATACGAAAATGAGCAAAGTTGATCTTTGGTCATCCCACGAGACACTTAGGGTCCAGTCGCTAGGTCTATCCTATGCGCCGACAATCCATTTTTTGTTCATATCTCAGCTCAATAAATGGTATGTTTTAGTAAAACGTGGTCTTTATGTGGCCTGTCTTGAAGCAGAAGCTAATATTTGATCAACCCTCAGGCCCCTAGGATAGGTCTTTATGTTAGGTCTTTCGTCAATATCTCAAAAAACACCAAAAACATTAGAAATTTTGAAAATCAAAACATTCGTAAAAACATCTTGAAAATACCAAAACAACCTCAAAACATTTGAAAAGCATAAAAAACATCCAAATATTTGAAAAAATCCATCCATCCCATTTTCCTGACAAAATGAACATACACTTGCAATAAATCCATGTCACCCCTCAACCTTTGAGGCAGAAATAGTGAAACAAATTCTGGTAGTTAAAGTAAAAAACTCAAAATATATTAATTCTTGTTGACTGGTGTTTTACACACAACAACAACTCATGAGCCAGAGCTTAAGTACTCTATCTCTCTTGGCTCTCATTAATCCTCAAAGAATAACCGAAGGTCTCTAATGTCAGGGTCCTTGCTTTCAATGCGGTGAAACAACTTCCAGGAATGAAAATATTTGAGTATCCTCTGCTTGAGCCTTACAAATGAGCAATGTTTGGAAAGTATACTTTCATCGAGATGTGACAATATCTTGATACTTTCAATCTAAAACCTTGAGATTCAAAGAAAAATCAAAAGGATAAAGGGTTGAGAGAGATATTTTAATACTAACACCTAAGATCAATCACAACAATGATGAATGTTGTAGATGGACAAATCCCCAATAAAACCGATCTTTGCTTGATCAAGGACAAACCTACAACTACACAGTAATGGTGCAATCTTCTAAGAAAATCTGAAGATTTTTAGACTATGAACATCCATCTACATACCCAATTACTAGCGCAATGTAAACAAGCATTCACAGTTGAACTTAGTACAAAATAAGGCCTGAATTAACTTTACACAACAATCTACAATCAACAAATTGCTAAAAGTATGGATCAAAGATCAATCAACATCATTTCAATTTCAAGAATTTTTCATTTTCATTTTTCATTTTCAAATTTTTTCCCATTTCAAGAATTTTTCATTTTTAGGATCATTTTAAAATTTTAATAAAAATTTCAATTTTGGAAATTTTCATTTCAAGGAAAAAATGCATTTCAGAAAATTTTCCATTTTGGGAAAAAAAAATCATTTTTAGGCTTTGGGATTTTTTTGCTGAGAACAGAAAATTTCATTTTTTGGGAAATAATTTGTTTTTTTTGTTTGCAAATTTCAGTTCAAGGGGCACTGGAAATTTTGGTACTCGAAATCTTGAAGGGTCAAAATCTCTAAACCTCATAACTTTTTCTAGGAATTTTCAAAAAATTCAAAAACAACCCTCACAGGTCTCTATCCATGAATTGAAAAAAATATTTACATATAACATTGAAAAATTCACTTCAAAATCCCCATTTTCAAATTCCAAGGCGAGTGATTGGGAGATTTCCCATCAAGGATGGAATACTTAATTCAAGCCAGGTCAAAATCCTAAACCTTCTTAGCTTTTTTTCTGGGAGATTTTCAAAGGATTCAAAAAGCAGCCCTCTCTTTCAATCATCTGTCCATAGATTCTTTTTTGCATATAGCCCCATAGACACATAAATTTGAACACTTGTTGGCCAAATTTATTCATCTAAGCATCCTCTTATCTGAGTTAATTAAGTCATATTACTATTATTTAATTAATATCCTTCATTCTTCCAAATCCCTAAGGTATTTAATTAATAATTAAATACCTTACCCTCCTTAATCCCCTTTTTCATCAAATGAATTAAATAAATAGGCATTTATTTTAATTTCCTCATCATCATCCCTTTGTGTCTAATTTATTCTCTAATATCTGTCATTGGGAATATTGCACGTATACAATATTGATTGGGATGTTGTCATCATCCAACTTTTACAAGTTGGTCTCTAACTATCTCTTAGCCACCTAACACTCTCTAATCTTTCGTTAACCTAGCTAATCAATACTTAGGAATTTTTAATTCCTTTTATCAATGAATATTAAAATCTTTTTCTCTTCCCATGTGATCTTTTGACTTGTGCATCAAGTCACATGTGAAATCTAACCCTCTTCTAATCATAATTAATTTATGGTTGGGGAATGTGCACACCCCTAATCATCATTAGGGTCACATCCTCAATCCCCCACATGCCTCCAATCCTTCATTAACCTTCCTAATCTCATGTTTGCACAACCTTAATCACCCACATAGGCTAACCTAATCTCCATGTCATTTATGGAATATGTCCTAAGTCAACCTTACTAAAGACTTTCTCCCTTTTGAAGGAACCCTTCCCTATGTAATTTTAGAATACATTTAATCTGTCTTATCTCAAAGAATTTTAAATTCTCTCTTATTCCCATGTAGATATTTGAGAAAAAATTTAATTCCTCACATGTCGTCTCACCCACATGGGGACAAGGACCTCCTTTATAAGTAGATCTTGTCTAAATCCCAAGGTGCTATGTAGTAACTCTATGTCATGTACTCTCTTTCCAACTCATTTACACATCATCTTTTTTCCAGCCACTTCACATGCCCATGTCCAGTGTGAGGGGCTGTGCTCACGATGGCCTACATCTTGGCTTTATTAATTTCAACCATCTATTTTTCTAGAGAACCTAAAATTCTCTATAAATACCCCCTATTTTTTCTCATTTTGGGGAAAGATCATTATTCTAGCCAAACTCTTGCAAAATTTTCTCTTGAGCCATACTTAGCCAAATGCTTGTATTTGCATCTATTTTCACCTATTTTCCATCCATCTTGCATCCCTCATTTGCATCTTTTGCCATCAAAGGAGCATATAATATCAAAGATCGAAGGGCCAACCAAAGGATCAATTAGAACAGGTGAATCAACTGTTGTTATCTTTACTTCTTTTTTTTTTCCAGCTAGAAAAGTGAGGTGTAGGGTGTTTATAGTTGTTGTTTGCACTCTTTTGTTTGCTGCTCATTTTCTAACACGTATTTTCACCCATTCACAATAACATTGAAAATTCACTTCAAAATCCCCATTTTCAATTTCCAAGCTAGGTGAATTTTCCCCAGAGCCTCAAAATATTGTCTTCATTAAACTCAATCATGAATTAATCCCAAAATAACCCCCAAGAAGAGCAAAATTGAAAATTTGACCAAGCCAAGATGGAGAGATGCAAATGAAAGAAGAGGGTCCTTGCCTTCGGTGGGGCGTGTGTGAGAAAAGTGCACAACATGTCTTAAGTCTAAGTTAGTAAGTAAACAAGTTGGTTAACTTTTCGTATCAATAGCCCATCATCTAGTTCATCCTAAATCATCTGATAACATCATGTCTTAGGATGCATCCTTCCTACAATGGACATCAACATCAGGCATCACCGTAGTTTATTCTTGGCTAGCGGTATGAAGAACATTAGCTTGTTTGTTTACTTGATTTTGTCTTATTTTATTTATCTTATTGTGCTCATTCCAATGAACTCTCAATGATGTCTAAACAAAAAATGATTTAGAGAGAAACGGAATGGGGAAATGATCGTTATCTCTTGATTGTTATGCTTGTTGGATATTCTTGTAATATAACTTTGGTCATCCATGCTTTGTTTGATTTGTAGGGAGGGTATTTTAAGTGTCTTTCTATGTTTTGGTCTGAGATGTTTGAAGTATTTGAACTGCATTTTAAATAAGGTTATGTATGATAGGTGTGAACAAGAGTACTCCTATCTGATTGTCGAGTCAAAGTCCATCACACTAGGTGCAACTCCATCCTAGTTATTTATACCTTGATGCATCGTACCTATGTGTGTTATCAAACATAAGGTAAGTAAGCTCTTTTAAAATCCCAATTCCTGACAAGTGAAACATCATCATATCTCATCATCATCTCTAATAAAGTACTCTCAGATTATGGACTTGTTTAATCCTCTTGTCATCATCTTATTTCTTCTTTCTCCTCTCCATTCTAACATGGTACCATGACAGTCGATCGAACACCACCAATGCATCCATCCTGCATCCAAAAAACCGTTAGCATATTGTATGGCATTCATATCATACATTATAAGAAACACTGATCATCTCACATGCATTACATATCATCCATTACATAATATAGATTGGTTATTCTAAGTATCTCATAAGCCATACATTTGCATCCATTGCATAATCATGTAGGTATCATCATATCATCCATATATGCATCATCAATATTATACATGAAAAAGGTACTGAAAAGGAAAAAGATCATATCATAACATCTCATAGCATCATCCATTTTTTCATAATATAGATCTATTAGTCTAAGCATATTAAAATCATTTGCATATCATAAACATTTGCATCCATATTTCATCCATACATGATCATCATAAAAAATTCATAGAAATAATATGAAAAGAAATGCATCCATAACATAAAGAAAATACCATCATATAGAATCATATTGCATACATGAAGCATAAATAAATCGATTATATATATATATAAATCATCACTGTCATGGTACAAAATTAGAGTCAAGTATGTATATCAAACAGTGTACAAATTCCCACAAGGCTATAAAAAAAATGGAGCTTGTGAGTCTCAAAAATGAATCAAATATTGTGATAAAAAAAGCTATATGTGGTAGCTAGCCCTGCTGAATGCTCCCCTCTCCTAGATGTCTCTCTCCATGGCCCTCTAGTGGCCTATAATCTGTCTGTTGAGATTACTTTGGCACCTAGGCCACTAGAGGCACTACCTGTCAATAATGAAGTCTATAGTACTCGACCTCTCACACGACCTCACGATACGCACGCACAAATACTATGCTCCTCGAAGAAGATGCATCCATGGACTCTAGGTGTTGTCTCCTACCCAACTCCTATACCAGCTACAACTCTATCACCTACCTCCATTGTACAACCTGATCTTGCTCTACAGTGAGGGCCTAGACCTGCTATCTTGCCTGGTCCCTTTCTGCTATAATAACTTGTACTTGAGCCTATAGTCCCTAAAATTTCCCGTATAACTACTAAATTTGGGCATCTCTTGGGTCTAGATGTGGTGGCTAGTGTGGTGGCTAGTCTTGATGACCATCTCTCTACTTGTCGTGGTGGCCATCTCTTGAGGTATCTCTTTGCTGATATGGATGTGGCCCACCTCCCCCATCTTCCACTAGAACCTTTCCAACCTATGCCCGTCTCGTTGTCCCGCCTTGGGGCCTCCATCATGGTAGTGCTTCTCCTAGAATTATCAATCTAGTGGGAGGCCTGAACCAATCATCATAGGTACGTGTGGTGCTTGGATCTACCTATCCTTGGTCATAGGCCCATGGCCTAGCCACCAGTTGCTTGAAGTTGTCAACTGCATTGAACATCTTGATCATCCGACCCCATGTAGTCTCTTTGGTAGATCGAGAAAAGATGGCCATGTACAAATCATCAGGCCTGTCCTAGGTGTCACCAAACTGTCGAGCTACCTTATCTGGTAGGTAATGCTCAATCATTGTGTGCTCTCTACCCCGCATCAATCTGTCTTTCCTGGTGTCGAATAACTGTTGAACATCATCATACTAGCCTGACATTTGCAACCAAGCTCTCCATGTAAAAATTGTCATCTCATCTAGGGCCCTCCACCAATGTGGAAGACCCACCTACCCTATATGTTTGAAGTGATTCCGCCCTTGTACCTCCAAATAGTTGGATCACCAAGCTCAACATTGATCATTGTAACCCTTAGATGAAGCATGAAAATGTGCTTCTAGGCCTAGATATGCAAAAGTGTGATGCTAGCACCAATCACTCAGCTGTCGTAGTAGGAAAACTCGTGCAAATCATGATAGAGCAAGGCTAACATCACTGGTCCCCAAGAAAAACAAGTTCCATATAACATTCAATTCTAGGCCAAACCCCATCCTAGACTTAAATATCTACCCCACTGATTTGGAGCTACAAGTCCGCTGATGATCTCTACCACAATAAATTGAAAAGTCAAAGCTCAACCTTGTAATACTTAAGGTCAATTTGACCCTCGATGAACACAATCTCATCTATTTGCATAATCTCATAGAACACATTAGTGTTAGTGTCCATGTCATAAATAACTCGATCACCATGTATTGGCAATGGAGGATCCGCCCATAATGGCCCTCTAAGGTGACAGCCCACTTCACCAATAGGAAGATGAAACGATGAAATATTACAGCTACCTCTACCAATGTTGTCATTATGGCTAGGTGTGTCCGCATCTGGCATGATACAACATACCATAGTCTATTGCAACTTCAAGGTGCTCCTATTAACAACTTGTGCAAATTGGTCAATTTGCTCGAAGACTAACGGTCGATGCTTTTTGTGAATGCATAGGGCTCTATATCCTCAACCATGAACTAACAATGTCAAGTTTCATAAAAGACTAGGACTCCATTTGAACTTTTGACACTGAAATAAAAATGCATTGCTATTTGTAAAGGTGTCACCCTTGAAACTCCAAACAATGATGTTGATCCTCAAAGTGAAAATCAAGTTGTGGCATTGTCTCTTTCTTGCTCTATAGTGAGGGCCTAGACCTACTATCTCACCTCAACCTCTCTCGCTATAATAACTTGTACTTGAGCCTACAATCCCTGTGTAAAAATTTCCTATAACTACTAACGGGAATCTCTTGGGTCCGATGTGGTGGTTGTGGTGGTTGGTCTTGATGACCATCTCTCTACTTTTCATGGTGGCCATCTCTTGAGGCATATCTATATTGATTTGGATGTGGCCCACCTCCCCCATCTCCCACTTGAACCTATCCAACCTGTGCCTATCTCATTGTCCTACCTTGGGGCCTCCATCTTGGTAGTGCTGCTCCTAGAATTGTCAATTTGGTGGGAGGCCTAAACCAATCATCATAGGTATGTGTGGTGCTTGGATCTACCTATCCTTGGTCATAGGCCCATGGCCTAGCCACCAAGCTGTCAACTACATTGAACATCTTGATCATCCAACCCCATGTAGTCTCTCTAGTAGACCAAGAAAAGATGGCCATGTACTAATCATCAGGCATGTCCTAGGTGTCACCAAATTGTTGGGGTCACTCTTATCCGTAGGTAATGCTCATTGTGTTCTCTTACCCCCACATCAATCTATCTTCTGTAAGGGTTAAATAACTATTGAACATCATCATACTAGCCCGACATCTCGCAACCAAGCTCTCCATGTAAAAATTGTCATCTCATCTAGGGCCCTCCACCAATGTGGAAGACCCACCTACCCTATATGTTTGAAGTGATTCCGCCCTTGTACCTCCAAATAGTTGGATCACCAAGCTCAACATTGATCATTGTAACCCTTAGATGAAGCATGAAAATGTGCTTCTAGGCCTAGATATGCAAAAGTGTGATGCTAGCACCAATCACTCAGCTGTCGTAGTAGGAAAACTCGTGCAAATCATGATAGAGCAAGGCTAACATCACTGGTCCCCAAGAAAAACAAGTTCCATATAACATTCAATTCTAGGCCAAACCCCATCCTAGACTTAAATATCTACCCCACTGATTTGGAGCTACAAGTCCGCTGATGATCTCTACCACAATCAATTGAAAAGTCAAAGCTCAACCTTGTAATACTTAAGGTCAATTTGACCCTCGATGAACACAATCTCATCTATTTGCATAATCTCATAGAACACATTAGTGTTAGTGTCCATGTCATAAATAACTCGATCACCATGTATTGGAAATCAAAGGATCCAACATACATCCTCTAAGGTGATTGTCACCTCACCGATAGGAAGATGAAATGATGAAATATTGTTGTGCCACCTCTCTACCAATGTTGTCATTATGGCTAGGTGTGTCCAGACGGTGGGCGCATAAGCAACATACCATAGGTCTATTGCGCCAAGGTGCTCCTGCAACAACTCGTGCAAATTGGTCAATTTTCTCAGCACTAATGGTTGATGCTTTTGTGAATGCACAGGCTCTATATCCTCCTGCAACCATGAACTGACAATGTCAAGATTCATAAAAAGACTAGACTCCATTTGACCTTTTTGACATTGAAATAAAAAATTCATTTCTATTTGCAAAGGCATCTCCCTTTGGAAACTCCAAACAATGATGTTGGATCCTCAAAGTGAAAATCAAGTTGCAGCATTTCCCTTTTCATCCATAGCCCTATTTAGCTTCCAACCCTAAAAACTTAACTCACTTGCGGCATCACCATTTGCAATGGCATCGCCTTTTGGATTTTGGAGCCCTAACCAAATTGCGACGCGACATCACTATAAGCAATAGTGGTGCTATTTGACCTTGAGTGTCACTGATTTATCATCCCTAGCATTTCCATATAGCGACATTAAGGGTTTTGACCTTTTAAAGTGTAATAAATGTGATAAAAAATAGAAATGCAAGGTCAGGTTAAGGTCACATACCAGTCTCTGGAACACTTGGACTCGCTCGAAAATGTTTCGTGGAAGCACTCTTTGTGCCATTCTGCAAAGGTGTTAGAGCTCAAAATCCTAAAAATCTCAAAGGTGTGAATGTAAAATGAATTGAAAATGACCCCTCAAGGGCTATTTAAAGCATGAAAATTAGGATTTTTTGCCCCTGTTTAGCCGTCCAACTATGATTTTGCACCCCCGGCACTGTTTTTTCCCAACTGAAGCTTGTTTTGCATCCTTTTTTCACATTTTGGCACATTTTCATCATCCTTGAGCCTTTCTGGACCATTCGGGCAACTTGTCCTCTTTTTGCACAAGATCACCCAAAAATCCAAAAAAATTGTCCAATCTCTCGAGGGGGCAGTATGCCTGCATATTTCTTCTCATTGGGGTAGCAATGGGACATTCAAAAAAATTAGAATTGTTTTGAATTTTGATCACAACACTTGGTTATTCTTTGAAACAATGCAACAGGTACATTGCTTCAAAGAGGGACCAAATGCAAACATTCAAATTATCCTGATTGATATCACACTTGATTCTAGTTCACTAACACTAATTCTTCCTTAATTACTTTCCTACTAACCATTTTAATCGAATAATATTTATTTGATTAAACTTCATCATATTTCCTCTTTTAATTAAATAAATCAATCTTTATTTAATTAAATATAATGTTCCTCTTTTAATTAAATATATCATTCAATTTGATTAAATCATATTCTCCCTTTAATTAGATAAATACATTTTTGTTTAATTAAATCCCAAGGTCATCTCTCTTAATTAAATAAATCAATCTTTTTTTATTAAGTCTAATATTCTTCATTTAATTGATTAAATTTCTAAAATCTCTTAAAATTCTCCCCATTTGATTTAAATAAATCCAAAAATCTAAATCAAATGTCAAATTAGCTAACTTCTATCTAAAGTTAATTAAATCATAATTAACTCTAACTCTAATCCTCAAATCCTCAAATCCTCTAGCTTTTGCAACTTGCACACATAAATCAATTTATTTGATTTATTTTTTCTTCTATTTTCATTCAAAATGGAATCTCATTGGAATATTCCTCCAATTTGGAATATCCCTCCCTAAAGGACTTGTCCTCCAACATGACATAAAGCCTCTGACATGTCTTTTTTTATTGAGCCAAGTGGCATTAACTATTCGTTCATCCTCCCTCCAACATGTCATTTCATCAAATTCAAATTCAACCTAATAGCATTTATCATTCACATTGATCAAAATGTGCTCCACCTCTCTTCAATAGCATGTTGACAAGTGGCACAATGCCATTGGCTCATGCTTAATCCCACATTCTTCCTATTTCCTCTTAATCCATCATTCTTTTCTATAAATAGAGGATCTCCCTATTGATTGGGGATCCACAACTTTATGCAAGATTACTATCTTTATATTTTTGAGCAAATTTCATCCATTTTTGATCAAGTTTCATAGTGTTCATCATTCCATATCTAGGTTATTGCGAATTTCATCAAGGAGCATGCAATAATCATCAAGTTCATCAAAGCTTTGCAAGGAATTGGGAAAGGGCTTCTTTCCACATCAAAGAAGCACCAATTCACCCAAAAGATGTTGGATTTGAGCTTTTGAATAAGATTTACATGGCTTTCAATTGGTTTATTTGAATTATTTCTTATTCATTGTGCTTTGAATGAATCTTATGGGGAATGTTGATTTAGATGTGTTTATTGACTAACATTGTGTTGTTTGTCCATGTTTGAATAGGTCTAGATCCAACATTCACAATCAACATCGAAATCAACATCAGTCTTGGAATCAATGCAACAAGTACATTGCTTCAAAGAGGGGCAAAATGTAAACAATTAAAAATGTCTCAATGGATCACATTGGCTAACTATTATCATTTCCTTTTGAAACCCATCTTCTTTTCACTTAATTGATTAAATTAGCCTAGCTATTTAATTAATTGCATCATGTTCATCTATTAACCTAGTTCATTTAATCAGGTTAATTCCCCCCCTTTCACACTAACATTTCATCTCATTAAATTAAATAAATCTAACTATTTAATTTAATTCCCTAAGTCTTCTTATTTAATTAAATAACCCTAAGTTATTTAATTAAATCTAACTATTAAATGATTAAACCCTTATTTAATTAACAATTATCTAATTAATCTAATTCTCTCCCACTTGCAAGGGAATATTCCTCCTTTGCACATTCCTCCAAAAGGGGAATATTCCCATGGAATATTCTCTCCCCTTTTTCACAATTAAACTTTGTTTTAATTTGCAAAATATCATTTTCTCTCTCTAATCATTTGAAAAAGGGATATTCTCACAAAGCTTCATGTGCAAGATAGTTTGAAACCTCTTGTGCAAGTTAACTTTTGACCTCTTGTATAGGTAAAAAGTGTGCTTATCTGGAAGGAATGAGAACCCTTGATTAAATCTCATCTTGCATTCTCACCCATTGATGAGAATCCATGATCCATGCATCCCATTTCCTCCATCCTTGACCATTGATTAACATTTTTGATCTCAACCCTCCATTTCTCATTTGCTTTCCTATAAATAGAGCACTATTTGGAGACAAATGGATCCATCTTTTAGAGCAAGCTTATGTTGTTGAAATCACTCACACTCACATTCATATTTTAGCACACATTTAACATCTTTTAGTTCATTCTAGTTGCATTAATTAGCTTTAAGCTTCCATTAATGGCTTCCATGATCACATAATGTACCCATTTAGCTTATTTGTTAATTAGGGTTTCAATATTTTTAGCTTAGAATATGTATATCTTCATCATTTAGCATAAAATCATGTTTAATTAGCTTGCATCATGCTCATTTATATTAAAATAATGTTTACATACACATCTCTCATTAGTTCCATCAAATTTCTTCAATAAAACTGATTGGAACAAGCTCATTTATCCACGAGATTGGGAAAGGGTCGTTGTTCCACATCAATGTGATACCAATCTCACAACGAGATAAATTTCATATGGGTTAGAGTAGAAATTTTAACGCTTCCATAGTTTAGAATGCTGAGTTTTGATAAATGTTTAGTTTAATCTTGATTTGATTGATCTTGTTGAGATTTGACATTAGTGGCTTTGTTATGCTTTGATTCTTCATGGATCAAGCATAATCAACCCATACTAATTCTTCAATGACAACCATGAAGTAATTTTTAGGTTTCAAAGACTAAATATGTAAATATAAAACCATATGAAACCAATAAGGCCATAGTAACAATGCAGTAAACTATTTGAAATAGTGCTTTGGTAGACATGTATAAAAAATGCAGTAGCATAGATAGGGCAATGAACTATTTGAAAGAGTGCCTCAAAGAAATGTGGTCTGATGGTGATGGAATGCCATGGTTTTCTTGTCATGGAATTCATCATGGAATTCCATCAGCATGAGACCACATTCCTTAAAGGAATTTTTTTCAAGCAGTTCACTACCTTGTCTATAATTTTTCCAAGAATCCATAGCTTGTTCGAAAGCACCTATTTTAGGCTTTTAACCATAGTAGAAAGGTAATGAAAAATTTGATTAAATGATTTGGTAGACATGTATGAAAATGTGGTAGCATAGACAAGGCAGTGAACTATTTGAAAAAATACCTCAAAGAAATGTGGTCTCATGGTGATAGAATGCCATGACAAAAAAATGGATTGTCATAGAATGAAATTCCATGACAATCCATAGTATAGACAAGGAAATGAACTATTTGAAAAAATTACTCAAAGAAATGTGGTCTCATGGTGATGGAGTTGCTATAGGATATTGCTAGAGGAGAGGAATTGAGAATAAATCATTCTAAATTAGAAGCTATGATAAATTTTCCTATACCAAAAAGTGCTACTAACACTAGAATTTTTGTACAAGCTACTAATAAATGGCAAGATTTATTCCTTCCTTTTCTTCAATAGCCTTACCATTACACCAAGCTACTACTATGGGGATGATTTTTCTGTGAGAATAATATGATGAATTATTTGAAATATATATAAATATAATTCTTTCTCATTTGCATACTCTTCCTAGTGCCAATGTAAGTGAATATGCTTTTGGTGTCATCCTGCTTCAAGTTGGTAACATTTGTTGTTATTTAGAGATTCTCACTATAGCAAGTAGAATACATCATGCTTATGATGAAATATATGCACTAGTTAAATCTATTAGAAAATAGAGGCACTAATTATATGAAAAAGAAACTTTTATTCATACTAATCATGAACCTCTACAATACTTACATTTGAAATAAATTACAATATGAAAGACAATAAAAAAAAAAACCTCTAATACTATTGTTGAGTGTAAATTACATTACTTTTAATGTGATTACTACACAAAAAATTATGTTTTTTTAATATTTAGTAAAATATTAATATTTAGATCTATGGATCTATGCCAAATATTAAATCAAGAGAGTTAGGGATAGTAAGAAACTAAGAAAAATAAGAAAATTGTAGAGGAAAGTGTCCTTGATTCAAAATTTGGTATTTTAGTAGGCTAGAGAATACTAACAAGGACTAATTGAGGGTTTCTTAAGGTTTGTAAAGAACTAAGAAAAATTATGAAGTTGTGTTAGGGGTTTAGGAGCATGCCTGTCTAGCCTTTGGGTGCTCATTTCCACCTTGCGAAATTTTGTCGTCCTTGGCCACTAGTGTCCTTACATCTAAATTTTTTACAAATTTTTATATTTACTCACCCATTTTTTCAAGACATGTCACTCTTGTAGATTTCTAGGAACACCTATTTGAAGTATGAAAGGGGGAATTTTTGGTTTAGCACTATTAGGAGACTACCTTAGCTAAACATCTAGATAGCATTTTTTAGCCTCCACATGTAGCAAAAAAATTATGGGAGTGTATAATTTATATGTATGGATTGTAATGTTCTATGAAAGGTTTTTCAACTACCAAAAATCCTACAAGGACATCTAGTGCTAAATAAAAGTACTAAGCAGATAAAAATATCTAGTGTGCAAAGGTTGAATTAGTGGATATCTTTATATCTACAATGATGGTTGAAGATAAGAATATATCTACAAGAATGTATTATTTATGTGGAGAACTTGAGGGAGAAAACCATACCAATTATAGGATGATATTTTGAGTGAGGTATGGATTCTAGGGTTAGGAAAAGTGTTGGGAATCTAGGGAAAGTTTTAAAGATAAAGGATTTAAAGACTTGTAGCCATGGAAGAGAGTTGATACCAATACCTTAAATCTATACTTTATAAGAGAATGTACAAGAGTGAGATTGAGTATAAGTACTTGAATGAATAAGGTATCCAAAAAATTATGGTTTCTAAATACATAAATAAGTTTACCTAAAATCAATATCCATTGGGGAAGAACTTTGTAAGGCAAGGTTTTAGAGTTCTAAAAGGGACCAAATTCAAAGTTTTTGTTTGACACTAACACCCATGGCTATTGGTTCCCCCAAGGAACCAACATAGATTTAAGGAATGGGATGATGACAGCTAAGAGTGACTGTTTTTGGAAAAGAAATGGTCAAAGTGATTGTATACACCTAAAAACGATCATCATATTCAGTTAATTAAACACAAGATATTTGATTAATGTTTTGACTATGTATAAATAAAGTCTCACTTTATTTATATTTTTCACTCTTCTATTAATTCTCCAAAATCATATTCTTCTAAATAATTAAATAAACAAAGTATCCTAAATGTGTTTATTTAATTAATCTTCCTTAATCTTGATTAAGAATAAGAGCACATGTCTACTACATTTTCTAGTGCCACCTCACAAAGGTCACATGAAAATAAATAAACCTAATTATTAATTATAATTTTCCTCACACACTTCCACCAATTGGAAAAAGCACATGGCTTTATTCTCCCACACTTCCAAAAAAATTGGAGCACATGGGTCTTTTTTTCACACATTTGGCTCTCCCATCCAAATGGCATGTTTTCCATTGGTCAAGAGATTCCTCCCACAATACGAAAGACAATAAAAAAAACATCTAATACTATTGGCATGTGTAAATTACTATTATAATAATGTTCCTCAAACTTGGAGACCCACACTTGGCTTGAAGGTGTTATTAGTAGATTATAGAGTGAGGGAAATGGTGAATGCTACCAGTAATCACGCCCAACAGAAGTTCTAATGCCCAACAATAATCTCAATGTATGTATAGGAAGATGGACAATGAACAACAATGAGTATTTAACTCTCAGGCAGTACCATGACCTTCATAAATTTTTCTCCATGCCTTATAGTAGAAGTCTCACACCTCACAATGTATCCTTTATAACACGCATGGTCTGCAAATGCAACAATAATGATCAGAGACCCTCACTTCCTTTTTTAGTTGCAAACACACACAAAAATTACTACTATCACACCTCCACACCCAAGCTGTAGTTATTTAGGAATATAAATAACAATGCCCATGTATGAAACAAATAATCACATGCCTAGGTTAGCTAAAAAACCACGTTTCCCCTTGGGTGAATGAGTTTGGTGTCCTTGCCAATGATGAAGTTGTCTAGTTTAGATTAGAAAAATAGCTCGCAATAAACCACACACCTGGACCTATTACCTTCAATCATCAGTGAAAATACTCCTCAAACCTAGTTGACCCATATAAAATCTAAAACAATAACTTTCAACAATATAAACTCAGAAGATACAGAAATGTGGTGACTGAAATATTTGCAAACCCCCTCCAAAACTGATTACCAAAATGTCCTCTAAAATTTCAGAATGAATATTAGTTATCACCAATTTTGTCTCTAAAGAGTCTCACAAAATTTCTCTATTTGTTCAAGTAAAAGACCTGAATGACCTCCTCTACATGAATAAGTTAACGTGGATTTGTTTCACTATCAAAACTGATCTTCAAAAGGGTTTTTGTCCTTCCAAATGTTGAAATGAACCGGGTTCAATCTCCAAAACCACATGGATTTCAAATATGTGTGTGTGTGTGTGTGTGTGTGTGTCCAACACAACCAAATGAGCTCTCATAATGTCCTTTTATACTTTTCTTGCCAAACCCTTTGAAGGCTTCTAATTTAAAATTCACTTTTTAACTAAAACTTCCTTTTAACTTCAAAAATGACATTTTCATTAAAATAATCATTTTTGACAAGAAAAATCCTATTAAAAGAATGCATGATTTAAAGCATTTCATCTTGGTTTTGACGAGCTATAATACTAAGGGATTTTTTAAATATTTTAATTAATTGTTAGCAACCTTAGTAATCTAATTAAAATATACCATTAATACACTCATTTTTGTAAAATTGTCGGAATGCATCATAATTGAAAACTAATTGTACTGGAGTGATCCCCATGAAGAATAAAGATGAACAAAGCTGACCAGGTGACTTATTATAAATAGACACTCCCTCCAAGATTCTTGGATCCCAAACTAAAAGTTGAAAATAATATCTAGGAGCATCATAGAACTCCTCAACACTTTTGAACTCATTGATAACCTCAAATTATCCCTCTGATCATGCAAACACAAACCCAAAAAAAACATTTTCAACTGCAAAGCAAGAGAATCCTAAAATGGGGACATTATATTCCACCCTTCCCAAAGATTGCTTGTCCTTGAGCAATGCTAATACACTCTTGCAATAATCAAGTTGATACAAACTGAGACCACAATCAATCTTGAGGAACCAAGTCAATCTAGGAGATCTATAGTACCAACTACATGAAGCACTGCCCTACAAGGTATCAACATAAGAGACCTCCTGAAAACCTCTTGTAAGAAGAGTAATCAACTATTGTGTAGACTCAATCAACTCCCCAAAGAAATGCTCCTTGAGAGAACCAAAACGATATGCCATAGGAATAAACTATAGAAAGTTAACACTAACTCTCTCATCCCAAATAAAAGTTGAAATACAAAATAGTATGATCCCAGGGTTCCAAGTTAGTCTTTGAAAGGAACCGCCATGTTGACATTACGCCACTCTGATCATAATTGTCAAGCCATCGTGCCCAAACTACACTCTCCTATCCTAGACACCCAAAGTGTAAACATCATCAAAGCCCATATTGAAATACCTAAAAGGATTAAAGTTGATGCCATGGAATATATCCTTCCAAGGAAACTCAAAGAAGACCACATCAACAAACACTCACTATCAATCACAATCCTAGGTTGCATAAATAACATGGGCTACTCAATCATAAAAAATAAAACTTGACATCACACCTCATGACACCCCAAATATGAATCAAGTCAATCACTACCATATCTCTGAAATCTACCAACGAATAAATGTCTTTGCTATCTCAAACTGAAATCATGACATCAACACTTAACCTCCAAGAGTCAAAAGAAAGGTTTCAAACACACCAACATACCCAATCTACTGCAATAATTAAGAAATCATTTGAAATAATGCATATCATCTCCATGAAGTAACTGCACTGAGCATCACTCACTAGAGTGGAAGCAATAAATGAATAAACTATGTTTGGAAAAACACTCACCCAGCTACCCCATAGCCTACCCAAACTCAAAATTAGTTTTCTCATCAAAAGATGTCACCAAAACCAATGAAAAATGTAGGGGTAGCCGTAATCAAACTAAAATTATACTGAAGACATAGGAGAGATGAGTATGAAGGTAGCAACAAAATCCTCTCCTAGGATTAAATCATTTCTGCCATTCATCCTCAACCATGAACTACTCAACTATTGGACTGAAGAAACCATCCAAATCATTGTAGATTTGAATCCTCATTCATGTGCAAGCTTTCCAGAAAGTGGCTAGTGGTACAAATACTAGAAGCTGGCCCACTACTCCAATCTTGAAACAACACCCCATGACTAAAAACTATACCTATAGGTCCAAAATATTGTAATAAAATCCACTCTCATCACTAAAATTTGTTAGGTCTCTATCATCCAACTCAAAAAGTGGATTATCATGATTCAAATCATCATCCAACTCAAATAGTATATTATCATCAAACTGATGATTATCCTTATCTCCAAAATCAGACCAATCCTCCTGTTGATCCAAACTCCTATTTTATGATTTTTTAGGACAATCAACAAGATCATACTCCTCTGAATGAATTCAAGATCCTCAATTACCTGTATTATTTATTTATCCCTTTCTCTATTCTCTTTTTCCCTAAATTTTTTGGCCAAAAAAATTTGATCTACTTTAAGTAATGCATTTTGAGTGCTTCCCAATGAATCCTTGGTTGATTCAAGCTCAATGACAAGCTCTTCAATCCTATCCCTTAATTGCTTAGATGCAGATATAGCCTTATTTACAATCTTAGTAGCCACATCTCTATCTTTGATCATATTTAAATGGGCCGATTTCATGTCTCCCACTATGCTCTTAATGTTTTGCAAATCAACAAGAGAAACAATTTGTTCACACTAATTTCTTGGTGTTTTTTGGATGAGATTTTCAGCAATACTCTTCATGTCATCCAAATTAGATAATTTTTTCACTTCATTTTCAACTGACACCATTAATTTTTTCTTCCAAGTTTCCTCATTAATGTCAAGACCATGCAAGTTTAGTGATATATTGTTATATTAAATATAAAAATCAGAATTTCATTCATACTTTGTAATTGTGTTACCATGGCTTCCCCAAGTATTATGTGCCTCTTCTTCAAAGCTTGTCTCATCTTTGTCACTAGGCCTTTGATCAAAATTAGCCCAAAGCATAAAGAATTATGATTTTTCTTCGAGATCATGCCTCTCAAAATCAATTCCCTCTAAGGCATCCTTTTCACATTCTTTATGCTCTAAGGTAGGGACAAAAGCTTGATCAAAAGAAGATTATTCCCAAATGGATTCTTCAGCATACTTTGGCCACAAAAATCCTGGATCCCATGGTCCTATGAGCTGATTTTTTCTTTTTGAAATATTATGCTCAATGTTGACCTCTTGAGTGGTTGTTTCTCTAATAATATATTTTTTCCCATTATCATTTTCAGTAGTAGAATTTGGTTTGACGTCATCAAAGTCACTAAACCTCTGCTCAAAATTAGCTAAATGTGCTGATATATCAAATTTGTTCTCAAGAAATGGATCAAAAAAAATAATGTCATCCTTCATGCATTCATTGTGTTCTAAAATCATAACATCATCATGATAAAAAAGGAATTCATCTTATAGGATTCCCATCATATTTAGGTGTCAACATAATTGGATCCCATGTGTTGAAAGGTTGATTTCTTTGATCATTGTGCTACTCCTATGATGTTGTCTCCCTAAATAAATAACTCTCTAACACACCACTACTAAATTCAACATAAGTATCTCTCTCCATAGCCTTAGTTTGAAAGTCCAAACTAAAACCACCTAAGTCTTCATATATGTAATCATCATTGTTTATTGTTTGGAAAGCTTCACCTATTTCAGCTACTTTATAAACTTCATCCCTTTTCTTACTTCACTAATCCCATTATTTGAAGGTATATGACTAATCTCAACTCTATCAAACTTGATACTAGTGTCAACAACTACAATGGATAGGTTAACAAAAGCATTCAAGGCTACTATTATGTCCCTTTCCTCATGCATGATCTCATCAATAGTAATTGTATGCATGGCTAAGAGGTCATTCTAGTTCTCTATCATTCTTTTTTGTGTGATAAATCATAAGGAATTTGGTCAACCTTAAGAGGGAAATTATCCATCAGTAAATATTCACCATGATTTGGTGTTGGCACACCTAGATCACCATAAGAAACATCAATTTGATAAGGGGTTGAATCATCATCATTAGCTGATTTGAAGGCACCCCCATTATTACCCTCAACATGCTTTTCTTTTGAAGGTGCATTAGTAAACTCACCATACCCATCAGATTTACTAAAATATTTTGTGAAGTCATTAATCTTAGAACATCACTAGTTACATGAAAGTTTGAGGGATCGTTTTGGGGCTCTGTCACACATCCCTCATATGTCAAGGAAGCCTTCACATCCATAAATTTATATTTTGCAACAATCCTTGAGTATGCACTTTGAATGTCAAGATCCCTCATAAGTGTGGTCAATTCCTATATCAAGTCAGATATAGACTTATTTGTAAAAATATCTTTCGCCTCAATAATCGTCAAACAAGAAAGGTAATGGACATGCAGGTGTTGGTCATCAACATGCAAAGAGATATGAAGCCTCTAAAACTCTATCATGCAATTGAGAATTTGCAATAAGTGTAGCTTAACAACCAAGCTGACAGGATCACTTGCTCTGATACCACTAAAATGTCTCATGTTGGGTTTGAATGATATTTTTGTTAATCAATTTGACATATTTCATTTGTCAAATAAATGTAGCATAAATTGAATTGAGCATTATTTAGATTATTTGAACATTCAATGACAAAGTAATTTTTTGTCACACAAACTTCACTCAACTAATTTCTTTATAGCAATAACTTCAATCTTCAATGTAAATGTGACCATTGGAAAGTAACAAATTTCATAGTTTCATTCCTATTCATATGACTTTGATATAATATTATGCAATGAAAAAGAAAGCTACGATCAAGTATATTCCAACTAAGAAAATATACACTTACTAATTTTCATAGAAATATATTTCAGTCTGAGAACTAGAAAATGCCATATTACTGTTATCACCTGAAATTGCACCCTCGTTGAACCTGGTGTCCAACACTCTAGTGTAACATGGGAAGAACTCTAAAGCTATGGGTCACTTGTAAACAGAGGTCAACCTCTGGAGAAGGCCGATTTCCTTTGGTGTCACCTAAACTACTGATACTGCAACAGAAAAGGGAGAAGGAGAAAAACACTAAAAATGAGGAAAACACTATATCTATGGTGATGCACTGAATTTACTAAGGAGACACATACAGTTCACACACACAATTCGATCAATGACAGAAGCTTAATTACACACAACTCAATCACATACATTTTTTGCATAAACATTTCATGAAAAGGTTCATTTAGCTACACTCCTAGAAGGAAGGGGTAATTTCACAACTAGAGAATATTGCACTTCGAACACATCTCACAACCTACAAAAATACATATTGCTCTACAGAAAGGTGTTGAGATAAGACATAACCATAAGGAATTATACAATTTCACAAGCAGTTTGATCAATTATACGAATGCACACAGTTTAATAGAGAGATTGAAAAGGTAAAGTACTTATACTCATTGATTTTAATGGTGAACATTGATATACATGTCTTTCATGAGTTACAAAACTCAGTATTTTTCTTCTAAGGACTACTAGAAGTCACAAAGCAGAAAATATACAAGTAAGAACTAACTACGGAAAAAGGAAAAAATGCCATATATACAAAAATGTGTCGGCCCCTTAGGGATTACAAAATATAAGGCTCAGAAAGATCTATCCTCAGATCTTTTGGATGAATTAAATGTTGCACCCCTGTGTGTCCTGGTTGTGTGTGTCGGTGAAGAGCTACGACTTGGAGAAGCCTTCCTCAGATATTTTGAAGCTACCGGGTGCATTTACTTCTGGTCCCTGTGTCCACCTACTGAATCCCCCTGTTGAGCGTCTTGAATGCTCCTGAGTCCAAAAATAGACACACATTGTATTCATCCCGCGTTGACATTCTCTGTTATGCCACGGCTCGCCTCAGCTACCCCTGGTTGGTTGAGCATTTTCCACGCGGGCTCTGTAGCTGGTCAAAAGTCTTTTGAAAAGAATCACATCTCGGTGAGACACTGAAAGTGTCTTGTCGATGTGATTATATCATTCAGAAACTATCGACGTAATACGTGACAGTTGATGAGAATTCATATCGAGCTCGATTAGTCATACCGATACCACTAAGGTCGTCGGCTAGACACAATTTTGTCGCTGGGACATCATGGCAAAATATCCACCCTAAGTGAATGCATTTGTTTCAGAGAGACCCACTACACTCGGTGAGACCTCCTGGTGGTGACCCCTCATTGTCGCCAAGACATTGGCCTATTGGCTAGACCTCTCACTGGGCTCCTCATTCTCTCGGCGATGAATTTACTTTGCATCCTGTCAAGGAGACATCCCTACTTTGGCATGAATTTACGCCGATGTCCTTAGTCTCGACGAATTATTTCATTGTCGGCGAGGCTCCTTCTATCGGCCAAACCTCATGGTGAACTCCCTTTGTCTGCCCGAGCTCACTTCATTTCACCGAGACCCATCCTTGGTCGCTGAGACTTTGTAGCGAAGCTCGCTTGCTTTGCCCATGCCGTTATCTTTTAGTGAGACCTCCCGACTTCACTCAGACCTCACACTGAGATCCTTTCATTCCGCTCGAGCTCACTTTGTTTCCTTCGGGAAGACCGTGGCAAGTCAGGAAAACATTTCAGTGAGGTCTTCCGTCATACTGATCTAGGCCCAGGCCCCTTTCATGTCGGTGAGACTCTGACTATTCATTGGGACCCTACACCGAGTGCCAGAAGCTATCCCAAAGCCCTTGGTCGCCATGAGTCTCCCCGAACTCACAATTGAATAGCCTATCAGCCAGAGAAATTCACGCGGTAAGAGGTCATACCGAACCCTCAATGTTATAGTGATAGGCTCTATAGCTTCGTTCGGTAGGACAGAAACTTAGGTCACAACGACCTATTCAAAATGAAAAGTATCAAAGCAGCCAATCGGTCAGACAATGAAGATGTCATGCCGACCTGGCCCTAATGGAGGCTGAGTGTAGAATGTTGAGGCATGTTTCCAACAGAGCAGGCCTCCCAACTGAATTCCTTGTGAAATGTCACTAGATGTATGAAGTAACCCTCAATGGAGACATCCAATCTAGCCCTTTTGAACATCTGCAACATAGATGCCTTGCCTGATTGAGCCTGAGGATAAAAATTAGGTAACAATTACAATATAACAAAATTATAGGGGTGTTCACTAGCAATATTATGGTCTCTTTTGCAAGGATAGATGTTACACCCCAATTGTATAATTACTATTACTATTACTATGTAGGGTAAATGGGAATGCAATGTGAATTCAGTGGATGAATAAATTGTACTTGCACTATGTTATCACTACATTATGGATGAGAGTTATATCATTTAATGTAATATGAAGGAATGCATTTATGTGATTGGATGAATATTGAATTGATATTCTAGCTTTCGAGATGTCTTGTGTATACTACATATTTTGTGAATAGCTGACTATCATGTGGATGTGTTAGTGGTTGTAGGTATATGTTCAATTCCTCCAGATGAAGAGGAAGTATCACTCATGAGAAGGTCTTGTTTAGGTAACTAGTAACATAACTTATCTGAGCTTACACACACTATAGTAGAATAATTGAGTTGGGTTATTAAATGGGAAATTGGTAAGTCATCCTTAGTTAATATGTCTGCTTAGTAAGAGTCTTGATTATTATTGAGTGCATTAGTGGGTGATGTTTATATGTTTGAGCTTATGAGTTCTTTCCTTGTTACTATGCCTGTACTAATATGTGGAACATATGAGGAATATGTATACACACACACATGCATGACGATGATAGGCCACACACACAAAGGAACCCATACATGAGGGTACATAGGTAGACTTATCTATGCACACTCATGCACAAGTTGCTTATGCGCATGGAACTATCTGATGGTTCTAATGGTGTGTATATATATATTTATATATATATATATAGTATATACATATATCCATATGTATATATGTATCAATATACGTGTGTATGGTGGAAAATGTGCATGCCCATATGAATGTATCGATACATGTATACATACGTACGCATGTGCATAGAGGCATATTTATACATATATATGTATACACAATTGATATATTAATATAACAATGTGATTGCTATCTTGATTATATTCATTTTTATATCAATTACATATACATGCTTTATTGACATATGATAAATATGAATATATATAGGCAACAAAAGACCAAGGTTTTGAAAGGTGGATTCTTGGACCATCTATATCTTATGCTATGAAGCTCAAAGGAGTTGTGTATGTAGTTATTCACTTTCTTGGAATATTATACTTTGTGAATTATTGTATTGGAATGGAAATCCTACTGTATGTTTTTATAGAATATTTGTTCATATATTCTCAATAAAGAAAGGAAAAAAAATATTGCAATGGTTTATTACACAGTTTATTTTACCGCACAGTGAAAACTTAGGAAAATTTACTTCAGTGAACTATTGGCATATTACATGTGGTATCAGAGCTACCAGGTTTAGCTCTAGAACCTATGAGCTCATCATTATTTTTTTCCAACATTATCTAATGTTGTGAATTATTGTGCTAGGATGGTGTGTCTCAGATTAATGGCTCAAAATTCAGTAATTGGGAATGAGCGCTACCTCAAGGCCAAGAAGGAAAGAGAAGCCATTGTTAGAATAATTGAAGGTACCAACTATGAAAATGTTGTCTGGTTCAGTGACACCAAAACATTCAGTCACACACTTTCTCAGATGAGTGATGTGAAGAGGAAGATGAAGATGGAGGATATGTACAACAATCTACCTTCCACCTCACTAAAAAAGTTTGAGTCATTATCACTTTCCAAGGATATGCCCTCAGAAGGAAGTGTTAGTCTAAAATTTATCTCTAGGGACCCTAGAGTCTTCCAATAGCATAAGTAATAGTAATTTCCTCGAGTAATGAGTTTGAGTGATATGTACCTCATAACTATGTATCAAATGATAAATTTGAAGGCTACTATCCATTTTGGGATAGGTATGAACAAATGAGAGACGAACAACAATCTTAATCTATATGATATACTCCATTAAGTTATGTGTCAAAGAGTGAATTTGAGGGGTACTCTCCACTCGACTATCTGAATAGTCACTCCATGTAATCAAAGGAAATTGAA
>VDFB02105428.1:0-13157 GCA_007258455.2 Sequoia sempervirens | reverse complement strand
AGCAATAAAAATTAGTTTTAGTAGGCATTTGTTCATCATCTCAGCTTGCACATTGTTTGAAAAATCAGCTATTTCCTAAGGTTGTTCAATTGGGGACAATACACTATTAGGGAGATAACTACAAACTAAGTCACCATTGACCAATACACCTCCATCAAGTCTGGTGTATGGTCCATTCCTACTTAAAAAATTATACAACTTTCTATTTTTAAATTTGGCGAGCATTGTTGGGTGAAAATTATGTAATCTTTTCAATAGATTACACAACCTAGACTTCAACCACAGTTGTGTGCGATATAATCTCTCCTCTCAGAAAGGGGAGGCGCCCTTCTTACTGCTAACAAAAGCTACGGTAAAACTAAAAAAGTATTTACACAATGTACACTATAGTTACGAAATGGGGGGGGGCGGTGTGTCACATTCATGCTTCTCTCCTTTTTCAAAGAAGATGTTTTACAATGCTTCATGGTTGGAAGTAAGAAGGGCGCCTCCCCTTCTGAGAGGAAAGATTATATCTCACACAGCTATGGTTGAAGTCTAGGTTGTGTAATCTATTGAAAAGATGATTACATAATTTTCACCCAACAGTTTTTTGGCTACTCTGCTAGGGATCTTCCTTCAACCGTTCCTTGAAACGAATTAAGGGAGAATAACTCCAGAATTCAAGTGCCTTTATCCATCCATTGGGCTTGGAGTCAGACAACGACGACGACACAACTTAAAACAAAAAGACACAAAGGACTAAAAATAAAACTATTTACATTTGAACGCCTGTCACTTCACTGTGTAAAGTGTTTGAGGTGTTGCCTGTTATGAGGAAGGGTAAACGGCATTCCATCTCCATATGCTAACAAGAAACTATTCTCATTGTGCAGCTGGTGAACTTGGAAAGGTCTTGTCCACAATGAATCAAATTTTTTGTGCATACCTTTTGGTTCTCTTTGTTTGTCCCATAGGAGAACAAGATCACCGATTTGAAAATCTCGAGACTTGGCCTCCTTGTCGAAAAGCTTATTTACTTGGTCCTGATGTTCCGCAATGCGGTCAGCCACTTGAACTTGATTCTCTTCCAATTCGGAGAGATACATAATATGCTTATTAACAGAGTTATCAAAAGTCTCGTCCTCAATGGCCTTAGCCAATTTGAGGGTTGGAAGTTCCAAGGTTATGGGAACCTCGGCATTCAACCCATACAAGAGTTGAAAGGGAGACATACCGATTGCCCACTTCGAAATTATCTTGTCTTCCCACAAAGCGTCATACAAAGCTTTGTGCCAAAAACATCGATTCTCGTCCACCAGCTTGTGGATGATAGTCACCAGATTTTTGTTGCTTGATTTGGCCTAGCCATTACCTTGTGGGTAATAGTCGGAAGAATGTGACAAAGTCATGTCCTGTTCAAAATAGAACTCAGTGATCTCATTTGACAAGAAGGTAGAAGCGTTGTTAGCAACAATTTTGTTCGGCACACCAAACCTGGAAATGACGTTTTCTTTTAAGAAACTGCACACCACTTCTGAAGTAGCACGCTTAGTAGGAATTGCTTCCACCCACTTGGTGAAATAATCAGTCGCAGTTAGGACGTAGATGTGTCCTACGCTTGATGATGGATTAACTACACCAAAGAAGTCAATTCCCCATTGCCGGAAAGGTTCCTCAATAACAACTAGTTTTAGGGTTAAGGCCGCCAACTTCGGCTTTCCCACGAACTGTTGGCACAACTTGCAGTTACGCACCCAATAGTACGTATCTTGAAAGAGTGTGGGGCAGTAGTACTTAGCTCTCAGGATTTTGTGAGTGGTTATTGGCGCCAAGAAGTGTCCTCCACATGCCAAGTCATGGTATGACTTCAACAGTCTTTGCTATTGTTCTTTATCAACACATTGCAGAAAAGTCCCATCTATTGCACGCTTGTACAGGCCATTGTCCCATAAGACAAAGTTTGTTGATTTTAGCTTGATGGTTCTTTTTTCCTTTGAGGTCAAATGATCAGGACATTCCCCATATGTGAGGAAATGGGCGATGTTGGAATACCATTCGTCGATGGTGCTGACGAACAACACCATTGGAAGTTCACTTGAATCTACCTCTTCGTTATCTGAAACTTCTTCATCTTCTGAAATTTCTTCATCAAAGTTATTTTCAGCGATAAGCTGACACAGTCCACGCCCACGTATCAACTTGGTAGGTTTGATTTCCATGTCATATTCCTGAATCTTGGCAATCCAATTGCCTCTTTTCGTTCCAAATTCCTATTGTGTTAAGATGGACTTAACAGTTGAGTCTGGGACTAGAACTTTGACATGGCTATTAAGAATATAGAACCAAAAATGCTTAACAGCTTTGACCACAGCGAAAGCATGTTTTTCCATCTGAGAATATTCCAATTCATAATTCTTTAGAGGGAAGCTCATGAATGCAATAGGAGATTCAAAGCCCTCACTGTTTTCTTGCACCAGAATCACCGAAAGTGTATGCTCAGAAGCATAACTGTACATGATGAATTCTTTGGTGTAGGTGGGGCAAACCAACGCAAGTGCATGAGCAATGGTCTCCTTGATGTCATTGCACACAGCTTTCCCTTCTATCATCCAATGAAAAGTAGTATTACCCTTCATCATATTTACAATATGACGAGTCTTTTCTACAAAGTCTAGAAGAAACCTTCGCAGAAAGTTTACCTTGCCAAAAAAGGAATGAACAGCCTTCTTGCTTGATGGTAGGGTAAATGATTTGATACTATTTACTCTTTCTGAGTCAATCTTGATTCCTTCTGTGGCCACTATGTGACCAAGGAATTTGCCTTCTATAACCCCAAAATTTGACTTTTGGGGGTTTAAGGAAATACCATGCTGTCGGCATCTCTCCAAGATTTTCCTTAGATGGTAAAAGTGTTCAGGACGCTTTTTAGAGAAAACTGTGAGATCATCAAAATACACCACGATAAACTTACCCATCACATCACGAAAAGCCAAGTCCATAGCATGTTGGAACGTGGCACCAACATTAATCAAACCAAAAGGCATCCTATGATACACAAAGGTACCCATGGCATGGTGAAGGCCATCTTGTGTTGATCACTTGAATTAACTTCAATCTGATTATAACTGGAGAAACCGTCCAGCATGGAGAGCATTTCGAATCCGGTCACGTTTTGTAGGACTTGGTCCATCACTGGAAGAGGATAATTATCTTAGAGTGACAGCTGGTTCAGATTTTTAAAATCCACACAAATATGGATCTCGCCATTTTCCTTACGAACAGGGACCATATTTGTATCCACGTTGAATGATGGATGGGGAATATTATTTGGGCGTTCAGCATTTTTTGAACTTCCGCAAGGATCATTCCAGAAATCTTTCGGTTGTATTGCCTTTGCTTTTGTTTATAAGGCAATGCTCCAACTTTGAGAGGAATATCGTGTTGCACCTCTTTTGGCTAGAAGGATTTCAGATCTTCATATGAATATGCTAAGACATCCATATACCCTTGTAACAACTAGGAAAACTGTTTCCTTTCTTCAACCGTGCAACACTTGCCAATGTTTACTATCTTAGGATCTACTTCACTTCCTAAGTTGATTTGTTCAACCTCGTTGGACGAATCGGGCTCTGAGAGTTGCTTCTTGACATAGCGATCATGCTTATAAAAGAGCTTCTCTAGAGATAATAATCCTCTGGGAATTTTATTCCCTTTAAGTTGCAAGAATTCTTCACCCGTAACTAGATGAGTATCAAACACAGATTCTCGATGTAGAGAATCACTTCCTTCAAAGTACAATTCATCAAAATTCTCTGCCTTCTCCAAAAAGGCAACAATTTGATGATCATTGTTGAAAATCTGTCGATTCTCTGAATTATCAGGAACACTTGGGCGGAAAACCAACTCAATGGTATAGGAGGAACCTTGAAAGTCTTTATGTGGTATCAAGAGCGTGGCTAAAACTGCTAAGGAATCAGCTCTGGTATTATATTCTCTTGGAACTACAGATATATCAAAAGCCTCAAATTCCTCGATGGAATCACAAACAAGATTGTGATAATGCCTGAGTCTGTCACTTTTTGTTTTGTACAAATTTCTTACTTGACATACTATCAATTCGGCATCACCTTGTTCATGAAGATTTTTTATACCCTTCTTTAGTGCAACTTGCATTCGTAATAACAAAGCTTCAGATTCGACAGTGTTATTAGTGTTATCAAATTGTAATTTGAAAGAGAAAGGGAAAAAAATTCCTGTAGGGGAAATGGAAACCATTCCTGCTCCGGAACTGGTGGAAGAGCAGCTGCCATCAAACTCGATTAACCAAACGCCATTTGGGTCACCAAGGCTAGCAGTATCAAAATCTGGAGATTCATCACCTGATGAAGATTCATGATCAAAGATAGACAAGTAACCTGATGATGACTCATTTGTTGTTGAAGAAGAATCATCGCTCTCCAACTCATGTCTAGTCGAGGATTCACCAACCTCTTCTATTTGCAGATAGTAAGTTCCCATGCTTGAAGACTCAAACAGAATCTGAGCTCTTGGGTCCTCTGATTGGGTTACTAAAAACTTTTGACTCCTTTTCAGGAATCAATTTTTGCATCACACCTTTCACCAATATTTTGGCTTCAGACATGTCCATGCTTAGTTCTCCTCCAACATCCTTACAGAAATTGCATCCAAGGAGGATTCCATAAGATGTTGGTACATCGGCTACAAGAACCATCATTTTTATCTTCTTCTCTGGGTAAGCAGCAAATGAATACTGTGCATCTTTGATCTGGCCGATCAAGGGCACTTGTTTGTTCTCCATGGAGAAACAACGGCTGAAAGTTTTGGTCAGATCCAAGCCTAAGGCAGTAGCTACCTTGGCGGGCATCACATTGTCAGATGCACCAGAATCTATAACGCAGTTACTTAGTTTAAAGCCGTTGACAAGTAGGGAGATGAAAAATGGATCAATGCGTCCAGAGGCTGTTGGAGGATTCAACACAAGGTTACTTTGTGGTGTTTTGGGCTTAGGAGCAACAGGAACATCAGGAGGTGTATCCTGATTTGGGGTAATTCCTTTGTCATTGACGAACTTGACAACCCTGTCAAATTGATCGGGGTTGGCTTTGAGGTACTCAGCCTCAAACATCTGGACCTTGGTTTTCTTGGCGTGGTCAATAATGTCAAAAGCCCGGAAAGAATTTTGTAAGCGAGAAGTAGTAACTTCACTGATTGGTTTGATAAAAGGTACACTAGTCTTTGGAACGGGAGGATTAGCTTTAGGAACAGCAAGAGTTGACAAAGAGGGACAAGGTGCACTTACTTGTGGGTTTGTTGCTTTCTTGGGTTGCCAAGGGAGAGGAGATCCTCTTTTGGCAATTGTAACTGGTGGTTTCTCCTTTGCTGGTGGAGCAGCAACTTGAGCTTTATCAAGCTAATTTTGTTGGTGCCGCGTAAAAACAGCATAAGTATATGTCACTAAGTCATCTTCATCATCTTCATCCGCCATTTGCAAGTAGCTAATCTTGGAGTCGCCAGTCAATTCCATTTCTTCATCTTGGAAGAGATCGGCATTTTCTTCCTCAGGATAATCTGGCCGTGTATAGTCATCTTCTTCAGCCTCATAATATCCCGCTACACTATTAGCGGGTGGAGCTTCCAGAGCAAGCCTTCCTTGAGGTGCTAGGAGACAATTCTGATTTCTGTTGCCAGCATAATTGGGAAAAGTCCTCTTTCGGACGTGTTTGTAGGCGGCGTTGTTAGAAACTTGCTTCTTTAGAGACAAGACTTCATTTGCCAACCTTTGGACCATGGGATATGTAAAGTTGGAACAGGAATTGGGAGCATTAGCATTGGATGTTGAAGATCCTGATGCTTGCATCCTTTTGTTGGTGTTGGTGTTCGTTCTTATCTCTCCAGCAAGGATCATATCGTCTTCAAGACTGATGGCCAATTGCTGAGCTGCTTCAACATTGGCGAGATTTTCCCTGCATAAGAAGAAACTTACTTTGGGGAATTGAGTGTTAATGAAGAAGCACTTCAAGTTGTGATCCGTGGGTCTTGCATCATTTGGGATCACCAGCTTGTTGAACTTAGCTACAAACTCCCGCATGGGCTCATGAGCCTCTTTCCGCATGGTCGTAAGTTGTGCCAACAAAGCATGTGAATCTTCAGCGGGTTTGAATCTTTCTTCAAACTGTTGTACCCCAAAATTAAAATTTTTGCTACACTTAGACATTTTGAACAAATGAGTAAAAGTCTTGTTAAATTTGTCAAAAAGGTCAAAATTTGGGTGTCCGTGTCTTGCATGAGGGGTAAAAACTCAAAATTTCCAAAGTTTGATGATCTGGGACTGCTTAGAGCGACCTAATCTACAAAACCCAGATCTCAGTTTTTCATCCCTACTTTTTAGGAAAACTGATATTTTCAGAAATTTTCTATAAATAGTAACTTTTTCTGGGTTTTTTTGGGTTTCTTTCAAAACGAATACTGGCAAAACTTTCTAAAAATAGAAAATTGCTAAAAATAGAAAGTTGGTCCATTAGGGTCCAAACTTATTTTGATTGGCTCAAAATACTTCCATATCAAACTGGTGCAGTCAGAATAAAGAAAAGATCAGTTTTGCCCTAGTGGGTCTATTCTATTTTTTCAATTTCAAAAAGCATTTCGAGAGCTTCAAAAATCATCAATGGAGGTTAGTCAGCTGACAGGCGCCTGATCCAAGACACAAGCACTGAACAAAAGATGGGATGGCGAACATGCACAAAGAACGAAGTATGAGGTGAAATCTATGAAAATTTGGCTAAGTCTGCTTGACATGGGCGACCCAGGTGAAGAAGGGTGCCCATCTTTTTAGGGTATTAAATGATAAAATTAGGGTTTGAGCTCGAAATCAAAGTTGTTCAGAATCCTCCCAGCTCCGCAGTGAATCCGGCAGTGCAGTCAACGGATCATCCAGTCACCCGGAATTCGAGGTCAAACAGGGAAGTTTCAAATAGAAGACAATGAAAATCATGAAAATGTTTGAAAAACATTCTAAGTCTCGAGCAAATGGGAGCCCCTTGAAGAGAAAGGCTTTGATGATTTTGAAGGCCCAAATGGATGATTTTTCCAATAAAGCTTCCAAGATGACTTCCTCAAAATTGATCATGCTTTCCAATGAGATCACCGGCACGACAATCGGAGATGGCAGTCACTAGATGTAGCAGACAAAAAAGAGGGTCTAACAAGAGCCAAAGTTAAAAGCAAGAAGAAAATAAGGAAAAACGTCCAACTCTGGTGAAGTTGGGCACCTCAGCTTGCCAAGGGTGCCCAAGCTTTTGAAGCCTCAAATCTAACTTTCTGACAGAAATGTCTCCAGAAGACCCCTCTTGGATTCTCCTCAGCTCCATAACGAGCCCAACCATCACAATCCGACACCCAGAACTCCAGATCTGACGAGACCATTTGTAGAAGAGAAATTGATGAAGAAATAATGAAAAATATTCCAAGTCTGGTCAAGATGGAAGCCTCTGGAGGGAAAGGGCTCCCAAGATTTTGAGGTCTGAAACGATGGAATTTGTCAACGCAGCCTCCAAGATCACCTCGTCAGATTCAATTGAGCTATCCAACGAAGCTAACGGTCAGTCAATTGGATCAGTATAGCTCCCAGAAACGAGATTTCATCAAAAAGACAAAGGGAAATGAAGAAATTGAAAATCATGTAAAAATGGCTGACACTGTGAAAGTTCAGAGCCCCTGGGGGAAATAGGCTCCCATGAATTTGAAGGTCAAAATGAAGTTTTTAGCCAGAAGTCCCTCCAGGGTGATCTTCTCAGAATCAATCAGGCTATGCAACGAATCATCCAGCTCGTTCATCGGATCAATCTGGAAGCCGGAGATCAGGGTGAAAGTAGGGGTTCAAAATTGTGGAAAGTTGAAAATTGTCTGGAAATGACCAACTCTGGAGGAAGTTGGCACCCCTAGCTAAGAAGGGCGCCCAACTTGTCATGACTTCGCCAAATTTTCAAAAGTTTCAAGATTGCAAGATGAAGTGAATGTCTAAGTTCGATGCATGTGAAGATTTTAGGGTTTGCATGGATAAAAACCAAAGAAAGCAGACCTATTTCAAACCCTAAGTCTATTTAATACATCTCTTCAATGCAATTTTCATTATTTTTGTTGGTGGCATCCAAAGAGGAGAAGTGGAGCAGCAAATTTGAAGTGTTATTTCAAGATTCAAAAGCTTCAACTTGCTGATTTTCAGAAATTCTTCATCAAATTTTCAGACCAGCAATATAAACCCTTGCTTTTTCATGCTTTTTCCATCCAGAAGATCAAATTTTTCAAGGAGAAGATCAAGGATTCCAATTTTCAGCCTTCTGGGTCTACTCAACTCATTCTTCTGAAGAATTTTCAAGAAATTTTCTCAAGTTGCAGCAGCTGCTTTTTTCTTTGAAATCTTCAGTGTTTTCAAAATTTGATCATCTGGGTCCCCTCTCAAAACAGTCTTCTGAAGAAAACCCATACCACAGTTTTTTTCAAGAAAATTTCAAATTCTAGGGTTGGCTGCTTTTTCAATCAGCCATCAGTGTTTTTCAAATCTGATCAACTGGGTCCATTTCTAATTGCATTCTGAACAAAACCCAGGTGCCATCTTCTTCGGTGAAAAATTGAAAAAATTAGGGTTTGCTGATTTTTCAATCTAAATTCAAAATTTTCAAAAACGGGCAATCTAGGTTGCTTTGCAACGAAATTCTAAGCAAAACCCATATCTCTGAAAAATTTTCAAAAATTTGTCCATTCGAGAAAGAAAAACCAGCATTCTAAAAATAGTAAGTTGCTCAAAACTTGTCTAAACCTAGGCGAGTTTACAGTCATTCTTCAAGGTTTTTGAAATGGAATACACTCCCAATGATTTCAAGAACAAATCAGCCCTCTACCACGATTTCATCAAAACAGCTGAGACGGACTTCCATCACATCAAGTCGGTGTTTGATCTACGTGCTTTGGAGAGCGCAAGCAACACTTCAATCAGAAACTTGGGACACTCTGGACTCCTCGCAGCAACGTCTATTCCTATTTCGGTTCAGAGCCTCGAGTTCGTAATCGCTTGCATCAAGCATTACAATCTGGCTACAAGGGAGATTCAATCAGTTGATGGCAGATTGATCGGCAGTCTGAAACCTAATGTGATCGAGAAATGCTTTTCCATTCCTCCTTGGCTTGAAAGTGTCACTATCTCAAAGGGTGAATGTGAAAGGACGTGGGAAATGCACAAGGACAAGTATAGTAAGAAGATTGCTCAAAGGTGGATGAAGGAAAAACATAAGACTTTGCCTAAGAATATCGGGCGAGGAGAATTCAAAGATGAGATTGCCATCATAATCACCTTGCTCAATAGGGTCACTAGACAAGAAGATGCTACCAAGTTTCAACCCTAGATGTTCTATGCGATACCCCATATCATGAAGAAGACTGAGTTCTATGATTGGGCCACCTTGATCAGTGATAGCCTCCACTAGCAGATAACATAATACTTCCAGATTCACAAGTTCCATATGGTTTCCTACCTAGTCTACCTAGTGGCCTTCCAAGGTCAATTCAGAGAGTTGAACATCGAAGGATCTCTCAAATTTAAACGCCAACACAAACTTTGTGCGAAGAGTGGACCAGTTGGTGACTGAAGCATTTGGAAGAGTATAGAACCATTCAGCTGCAACCCCTTGGAGGGATTCGATAAACAATCTTATAGAAACGTCTTCATGCTCTATGCCGAGAACACCACAAACGATGTAGAAGGCAAAGATGTGTTCATCAGGACGTTGTTTGCCATCACCTTGAAACTTCAGGAGATGCTTTCTCAAACACGCGGAAGCTCATGCAAAGGTGCGGCCAAACGGAGGGGACCAAAGGCACTTCCCCACGGTCCTGCAAGTGGTCTGGCCATGACTGGTTGCACAATAGGTACCTGAACTGGACGCCTGTGGTAAACAGACCAAACACTTGGGAGAGGAGATCTTTCGCTTCGCAGAGAGTAGCTCACAACACATTGCAACGGTGACCTTACTAGCGGAGGAGTGAACGGAAGATTACGTTGCAAAAACTCTTGGAAAAGTGGATCTGCTACTCCTTGAGCCCTCAATCCTTGTGTATATATTCGGTTTGCTAGAATGCAAATCTGAACAAGATGGAGATTAAAAATAACAATATACAAGAGAACAATAAAAAACTAGAAAACTTATTCACTTCAATCAAAAGCATGAGGCTTAGATTGCGTGTGTAGTTCCCCAGAGGAGTCGCCAAATAAAAAGTTTTCATCTCGAAGCCATGTTTGTGCAACCACTCTGCAGTGCTAGCCAATATGGGAGCAAGCCTCTCTATGATGGAGACACTTTCCTTCTTGGACCATTGGAATGCAAGCAAAGGTCTTTTGGAGATTTCATGTTCATCGTAAGCAGCGTTCATCATGTCACCAGGGTCTGAGAAACCCTCTGGTAGGTCAACAACACCAAGATCTATGATCTGTTGTACGGTTAGTCTACAATAATCCATTTTACGGATAGCCTCCTCATCAACCCGTTGTAGCCTTTTTCACACATAGCCCCATTGGTCGGGGACCCTAATTTTGCTCCATTCGTCTTTTGGCTGGTTCTTTTCTCTCTGTTTGTCTCTTTTCTATGAATGCGCCAGGGGCGTTCGTCTTTGAACTAAAATCTGAGTGCGGCCAAGTTTGAAAATTAGGGTTTTGAACTTTTCTGGTCAATTCAGGGTCAAATAAAGTGAATAACTTGAAATTTGAGCTTAACATTGTTGTTACCATGTTCCAGCACGCTCTCAACAAATTTTTATCAGATTCCGAGGTACTTACTATTTTTAGTAAGTGTGAGAATCGAGCAATTCGTCGTGACATTTTTTGAGATTAAAATGATCACACTACATTGAACACATCAAACCGCCCGTCGCATCAAATTTGAGCAAAAACGCCGCTTTTCTATTTTAGCGATCCATTAGGTGATTCGGGGGCTTAAGCGAAGAATTTTCAACACATATTGGCATATTCCTTTTGGGTTTTTCGAGACCTTCGCGATGATATAACATGCAAAACGAGACAACTTTCATAATTTAGTCTTCCGAGGCTATTTTTAGGGTTTGCATGTTAGGGTTTCTTTTGCATGTCGGATGTCGATGGAGTTTCAGGCTTGATGGTGTGATATCTAAGCGAAGATTCTCACTCAGTAAGGAACTTGCTATTTTTAGCAGGTATGTCCCGGCAGCCGCTTCCCAGCAGTTCAGAATCACGAGCTGATTGCAGTGTTGCAGAAACGAAGGCAAACAGAGTTCATTTGGGATGCATGCAAAACGAATTAGGGTTTCCAGCTTCGGAGCCTAAAAATAGGCATCAAAAGTCAAAATCTTCAAAATCCGGTGTAAACCACTGCGATCAGCGTCCTTCGGGCTATCTGCTGGTGAAATTTCAAGTCGATCGGAGCACTTACTATTTATAGTAAGTCAATTTGGAAATTGGCTAAAAATAGTAAATCAATTTTGCATCTCGTTGATGTTGGCGATAAGATCGCGATGGTGAGGCGCCTCATTAAAATTTCAAGTTGTCCAGTTGTGGAGCTATACTCGAAACAAGAGGTTACTGTTATAGTAAACCACCTTGAAGTGAATAAAATGGCGGGGGTGATTAAAATGGCGATTAATAAAGCCGGGGCAACAAGGTTATGAGGATGCTACGTTTGAAATTTCAAGTCATTCCGGGCTTCAGAGATACGAAATTGAGAGGACTTACTATAAATAGCAGGGCATGAAATACTGGCAAAAAACGATGAAAAAGTTCTAAGTCTGGAACTTCAATCCTGCAGCTATGGCAAAATGCGCCCAGCTAGTGAGGAGGCATGAAAATTTTCTAAGAGTCAAGCTCGTCCTTCTCCAGGGGCAAAATGCGCCCAAGGCACAAGTGGTCAAAGAAAGTCAATGATTTCTATCCTGAAGGCATAGTAAAATGCGCCCAAGTTTAGAGAGTTGATGGCAAAATTTTCTAAGTCTGGAGTTCATCCTCCACCACCCCCTAAATGCGCCATCCTTCATGCAAGTTCAAATGCGCCCAGCAAGCAAGAAGGTCAAAAGGTCAACAAAGTTTATCCTCCTCACATGCTGAAATGCGCCCACCTCATAAGAAAGTCAAGGAAAATTGCTAAGTATGAAATCCATCCTCCTCAAAGGGCAAAATGCGCCCAAGTTTCAAGAGGGTCAAAGCAAAGTCAACGAGCTCATCCTCCTCAAGGGGTGAAATGCGCCCAAATCATGCCATGTGAGGACAAAAATGAGAAGCTGAAAAGTCACAAGGGAAGGCGTTAGAAAGTTATCCTCCTCCACATAAGGAATGCGCCCATATTTGAAAAGGAGTCAACAAGTCAAAGGCTAGGCGTGGGAAATGTCATCCTTCATGCATGCCAATATGCGCCAAGTAAAGGATAAGTCTTGAGAGTGTGAAAGGTAAAGTCTTGAGGTGGGGCGTGGTAAAGTGAATATCCCTCTTGAAGTGTTATATGCGCCCAAGGTTAGAGGTGTTAGAAAATTTTCTAAGGTGCATGAGGTGATGAAACAAAATGCTAGGCGCTTTTATTTTATTTTATTTTTCTCCAAGTGCTACTTGCGCCTGAGGTGCTATGTGTTAAAGGTGTTGAAGAGTTTTGCCTGGGCGTTGAAAATTTTATGGAGAATAAAATACAAAGGATGCATAATGCATGCCTAGGCGTTGAAATTGCCAGATGAAGAGTAAAGAAAAATTTTCTAAGTAAGTTGACGAAATTAAATTTTCTCTCGCAGGCAAGGCAGACAGAGTTGAATAAAATTTCCTATGGCAAAATTTTCAAAGTGATCAAAAATTTTCTAAGGCACCAAAATATGTTCTCCCTTAGAAAAATGCCTAAGTCTGGAAGAGGTGGTTGAATTTTTCTTGAAGCACAGATGAGTCGCCTGAGGTGAAGTCAAAAGATGTCAGCTCCACAAGATTGATAAAATTTTTCCAAATCAGAGCAAAATTCTCAGAGGGGATCGAAGAACGAGAACAAAATTGTTGAAAGAATATTTTCTAAGGTTCAAAATTCAAGAAAATCAAATGAACCCGTTCGTTGGGTACCCATGGATTTGAAGCGTTCTGGAGAAAATTTTCTTCTGGGTATCGAAGA